>CAIGQQ010003112.1:95944-106473 GCA_903798035.1 Danio albolineatus | reverse complement strand
ATATATATATATATATATATATATATATATATATATATATATATATTCATTCATTCATTCATTTTCTTGTCGGCTTAGTCTCTTTATTAATCCGGGGTTGCCACAGCGGAATCAACCGCCAACTTATCCAGCATATTTTTACGCAGCGGATGCCCTTCCAGCCGCAACCCATCCCTGGGAAAATATATATTCAGTATACCTTAAAAAAATGTAATTTCACAGGGACTTAAAATAGAATCACATTGAAAGGATCACCCATATTTTTATTCTATTTTACTACCCCTTTAATCAGGGTTGGATTTTTGTTTTTAGCTTGTTGAAGCTGGTTTTAGCTGGTTTAAAATGATCTCAAACCTAGTCAGAATAATGCAAAACTATTTTTTGCTGGGTTTCCAGCTGAAAATTATTCGAAATTCTTCTCAATCCTGCTAATAAGCCTGCTGGGAAACCAAGAGCAGCAAAGTTTTATTTTTTTCAGCAGGGGTAACTGTACATTTAGTTTGTAGGAAAAATGATGAAATCTCTGACTTTCAGTATCTCTACAGACTCATACTTTACAGACTTCTACATACTTTACAGACTCTGCTTGTGAGAATACAGGGGTCATTTCTCAGAAGAAATAGAAAGAGTCCACTTCAAAGATGTCAAAAGTAGAAGAATTCAAGTGAAGTCTGATTGATACATACAGTAGATCAGTAATCACCTCTTAAAACAGAAAAGCTGTTTGCGATGAGAAACATCTTTATGAGAAGTTCAAGATCCCTCACAAATGATTTAATATTTCATTGGCAGTGTTGCTGGGCTTTTATTTTCTTTGCCAAGTAAACTCAACAAAATGTCAAATTATGTTCTTCAAGGCTCAAACTCTTATTCGGCATGAAAGGATAGCCTGCACTCTTAAAAATAAAGGTTCCAAATAAGGGTTACTGCAGCGAGCAATAGAACAGGGGTTATCAAAGTCTTTTTTTCCATTTTATTTAAGAATTAAGTAGTTCCACTGATGTAAAAGGTTCCATTGATGAATGCCAATAAATAGCCTTTATTTGTACAGAGAATCTGACTGGAAGAAAGCTGTATACATATGAATCTTTTTACATTATAAGACAAAACACAGTGGATATTACAAGTTTGTCTTTAGCACATGATCTAAATACCAAAGTTGAGTTTATGAATAAGATAAGACCATAGACCCTTCGCGATTAGCAGGAATGCTGAAGGCTACAGTGGTTTGAATGGAGAGCCTAGTCACATGCCACTTTGCTACACTGTAAGGCTGAATACTCTCTAAATCTGTGCTATCTTTGCCCGCCATACTTACTCACAAAGCCATGTGGGCAGGCAGTCCCATGTGGATTTTACATTTAAAGGTGCAAAATTACGCAATCACTCTGGCTTTACTAGAACAGATACATAATAGTGTACTCTTTCACTCCATTGCCAACGCATTTGCAGCCCCCTCCGCTGCACTTACCGGTCTCCATGGTAATGTAGTTTAATGTACCAATCACAAACCTGGAGTGTGTACACCAGGCTCTTTAAATGTCCTGTTTATGAGCCAGCGCTTGTAGACGTGACGTAAATCCGAGGCTAGATCCACACAGGGCCCTGCAAATCTGACAGATTTAGCTCCCGGAATAACAATGTGTGCTAGAACGGTCTCGCTAAATAATGACATGTGTCACTCAGATGCGTAAGAAAAGGCTTTGCCGGGATGAGACCTGTACTAATAAACCAAGCCTAGGTTGGCTGTTCAGAGAAAGCCGGAGGAAAACCTGAGGCGCCACAGAGAATTAATCCCATCTGTAATAGCTGCGCATGATGCAGGAGCTTGAAATGCTTTTAAAGGCCTTTTTTCATCTCATAATGTTGTAAATGGATAAATTTATCTTCTAAATGCTGTTTCGTGTTCCCTCGAAGATATAGTCATTAACAATCTCTGCACATGCATTACCCAGTCCATTTATTTATTATAAATAAGTTTGCCCACTAAATGACATTATGGTGATTGATCTTTGGACAGTTAATAACACATTAGACATCATTTCCTTCCCCGAGGTTACATCGTGTCAGCTCAATAAAGTTAAAGGTGCTGTAATGTACAATTGGATAACCCCCATCGTCCCATCAAGCCAATACCTGTCAGAGCGTGCTTTCTGATTGGCTAAAATACTTGCCTACAGAGATAATGATATTGGAAAGTAGTGGCGTTTTAATCAAGTTACTAAAGAGACCTCAAATATGCAATTGATAGTATGTTGGTCATGTTTCTCCTGCTGTAGCCGAATGTGTCCCTTTTACTTTATGCTAATGGAAAGGATATATTTAATACATCTTACAAAAAAAGCATAGCCGGCTGTCAAGCATGACAGTTAATTTAGTTTGTGTGTTTTAATGAGAGGCAAATTAGTCTTTTTAATGTTGCTGAGAGATTGTTGCAGTTGTCATCAGAGCTACAGTGACAGAAAGTAATTTTCTCCCACACTCAGACATGCATCACTGTTCCACAACTCTCTGTAGTCAAACGACAACTCAAAATGCAAGCAAACATTTTTTCTGAAAAAATATAAATGAACATTCAGAGTGAAACATCTACGATGTGAAGCCCTCAAAGTAAGTATCACTACTAGTGCTACAGTTAACAGTCAACTGCTGATCCATGTGTGACCTACAAAATCCCAGGAAGCAATTGATTCTGGATTTAACTGATCACTATGAATGACCCTCATACATTGACTGCATCCTAAATCTAATGCTGATGTAAACACACTAGATTGGAATGTTTTACTGTGCCAATATTAAAAGTAGTTAGTATTTTAAAAAAACAAAACACATCATTAGTGTTTGTGTCACACATTAGTGCCAAAAGCTGGCATAGCAATATAAGCATACTGTAGGTAAGATGTGTTGTCATATTTGTAATAGGATTTCACCAAAAAGAAAGGTCTACTGTTGACTACATGAATCAGAGAATCTAACATCTGTGACAAACAGACCTATGGTATTAACAAAAACTCTGCTGCTTTCATACTGTGTCACACTCGTCTATTATAGCAATTGCTTCAACGTTCTCCATTTGCATTGATGACTTACAGCCTTACTCTGCTTTATACTACCATGATGAAACGTGTTGAATACTTTAGCTCATGTATGAGCTCTATAAAATGTAATCCCTCAGTCACAATGTGAGTCACAGCGTCATCAAAATACGCCTTTGTTTGTTGTGAATAGACGCACTCTAATGGCAGAAATTACATACTGAGCTTTTAACTATCTAAGTAGTGAATATTAAACAACACTGAACTGAACTGAACTCAGCTATATACACTGTAAAAAATGTCCGTGAAATTCACAGTGAAATTTTGTAAAACTGTGACATCTAAATTTTGTAAATAGAAAAACAATGAAACTGAGTTAAATTTACAGTATAGTTTTGTAAAAAATAAAAATACAGTTGTAAAACGTTGAACCAAATTAAACTGTTAATTGTACTGTAAGAATGTGTATCAATAACAATGTTTATTTGTCAAATTTACTGATCACTGTCATCTGAATAGTAGTACAAAAATGTAATACTGAAAGCCATGCAGTAAACATTACAAAATGATACTACACAAACAAAAATCATGCTATTACAGATCAAAAAAAGCATGTGTAAGCAACAATCACAAGATGATCAAACAAATCATGTTATCATTACAGACAAAAATATGTACAAGTTTTAAATGAGGGGTTTTAAAAGACATGTGTCTGTTTAGAATTGTCCTAATGATCTATAAGCTATTTTAATATTAGGCTTTATTGCTAAATATCATATTTAATGTCCTACATAGAAAGAAAAGGGTTATTTGTCTCTAAGGGTCCTTTCCTTTGTTTTTGAACACTATGTAAGATTACATATGTGGTATGTTAATCCACTGTAATTGACAAAATATTTTTTAAAACACAATAATTTAATTAATAAAATTATGAATGTCTTTTTGTTATTTAAAATGTGACAGCGATGTGTTTCTATTTAAAATGTACGCTTTTGTGTAAATTAACGTCTTGAGTTTGAATTTCAAACTCTGTTCTGCCTTGTCCAATCACTAATCGGCTATCTGATTCTTGCGGGAGCAGCCATTTACAGATGTTTACGGATCAGTGAGCGAGCGCGCGCCTAATCTGTGCGGCCCGCGAGTGAAGCTGTGGATGACGTCTTGCGACATTTCTAACTACTGAAGCTCTGGTAAGTTTAGTGAAAAGTTCGTTTACTTTGTACTTTAAACGCTTTACCACACACGCACCTGCAAAAAGGGAGAGGGTAATACAGCCGGCGGAATAATAATGTGTGACACTGCAAAGGTAACGTTAACGCGGCCTCTTGTCGTATCGTCCGAATAACGTTAAGCTAAAAACAAAGATTTTGTTCGAAGTCTAAAAATGATTACGTGTCGATTTTGCAACAAAACACTCGAGACCCTGAGAGGTTATGTGTTGCATTGTAAAGTTCACAGAAACGAACCCCATTGCTTTTTCAAATGCGTTAGTGCTGGCTGTAAGCGAACATTTTGCTCTTACGCTGCATTTAAAGCACATTTCTATAGGGATCACATTGAGTCTGCTTCAACTGTTAGTACTAAAGCAGTTGTTACAGATTTTAAATGTGCCATTTCGTTGTGTGACCGCACGTTTCACGCAGCTAAAGATTTAATATGCCACTTAAAAGAGCATATAGCAGAAGGCCGACCTGTGGCCTGTCCAATAACGGGTTGTAAAAATACGTTTACAATTAAATCGTCTTTCACAGCTCACATGTCCAGAAAGCATAGAGCTGCTTCAAATGATACTATTAGTGACATTTACAGGGAAACTGTTTCTCAGTCGTCTACTGTCACTGAATGTGATGTTCCCCTTGCATCAAATGATGTAACAACACCTGAAACTACAGAGTTGCCCCAGAATTTTAGTGAGTCGTTTCTTAGGAATATGTGTTTATTATACCTAAAACTGCAAGGACAGCTCCTCCTTCCAGCTTCAACAATTCAGACGATTGTTGAAGAGATGCAAAATGTGCATGAGCTGGGACAAGATTACACTTTAAGTAAACTGCGTTCCCTTTTAAAAAATGAGATGGATCTATCAGATGAAGTTGTTAATAAAGTCTGTGACTGTGTAAAGGATTCAGATCTGTTCTCTTTCTGTCATCAAGGACCACTGAGAACAACATATTCAAGAAATCAGACATTCAAGCAGATGTTCAAATACATAGAGCCTAAAAAAGTAACATTGGGAAATGACGAAAATATGACAAAGCGGTTTGCATATTACATACCTGTGAAACAAACATTGAGTAGCTTATTGCAATCAGAATTATGGAAGAATTCGCTGTGTCAGCCATCTTGTGAAATAGACTCAGATAATTTTGCTGACATTAGTGATGGCAAAAGCTTTAAGTCCAACCAGTTCTTCCTTGAAAATCCAGAATGTCTGAAACTAATTATTTACCAGGATGCTTTTGAAATTGTCAATCCACTTGGCTCTGCTAAAAAAAAGCACAAAGTAGTTGCAGTCTATCTTTCTTTGGGTAATTTACCTGCTCATGTGCGGTCCAATACTGATCACATGTTCCTCGCATTGTTGTGTGGAGAAAATGACCTAAAGAAATTTGGAAGTGCTAAGGTTTTCTCAGAGTTGATAGTGGATTTAAAAGATTTGGAGGAAAATGGAATAGCTGTAGGTGGTAAAATAATCAAAGGTGCACTGTATTGTATCGCTGGTGATAATTTGGGTTCACACGCCATTGGTGGGTTTACTGAAAATTTCAGTCGTGCTCAGTATTTTTGCAGGTATTGTGAAATCACAAGAAATGAATTTCAGGGGGATAACCCAAATGTTTGTGGTCCACAGCGCACCCCTGAAACGTATGATTCTGCTGTTCATGATTTACAATCTGAAGACCGTCAAGACATCAAAGGAATAAAGGTAAACTCCGTTTTCAATACTTTGAAATCCTTCCATGTCTGCCAGCCTGGTCTGCCACCTTGTTTAGGCCATGACATATTTGAGGGTGTCTTATCCTATGATGTGGCATTGTACTTAAAGTATTTCATTAAGAAGAGACAGTGGCATACCTATTCTGTTTTGAACCGTCGAATCAAGCAATTCAAGTACAAAGGTACCGATGCACTTACAAAGCCATGTGCAGTCAATTCTGAGGTGTCCAAGCTTTCTGGGCAAGCCATTCAGAATTGGAATTTCTTAAGGTTGCTTCCTGTATTAATTGGTGACAAAGTGCAAAATTCAGAAGTTGAAGTGTGGCAGTTAACTCTCCAGCTCAAAGATATTGTTGATTTGATTTGTGCACAAAACATTTCGTCATCACAAGTAGCCTATCTTGACATTTTAATCCAAGAATATTTGGAATTAAGAAAGTCTTTATTTCCTGAGAGTCAACTAAAACCAAAACATCATTTCTTGCGACATTATCCTGCACTAATTTTGAAATTTGGCCCATTAATTCGATTATGGACGATGCGTTTCGAAAGTAAACATAGCTACTTCAAGAGATGTGCTAGGCATTTAAAAAATTTTAAGAACGTCTGCCTAACTTTATCCGAAAGGCATCAGATGTTTCAGGCATATCTTTCAGCCGGACCAGGATGCACTCAGCTTCTGCATGTCAAAGACAGTTGCACTTTTTACCAAAGTCTTTACAGTGAATCAATTAAACATGCAGTGAGAGAATTTAACTTTTCAGAGTTTGATACTACTGTGTCCACAGAAATAATGTTTAAAGGAACGTCATACAAAAAGGGACATTTTCTTGTGTCTAAAAATGATGAGTCCATTGAGTTTGGAGAACTTCTCATCATTTTAATCCAAAATGACGGAGCTGTGTTTTTTGTAATGGGAATACAAAAAGCTGAATATCATTTTGAATATCATCTGTACTCTGTGACTAAAGAGAGTACCAGGCTACAGTGTCTTAACATTAATGAATTGGTCGATTTTTATCCGCTAACATCATACATCGTTAATGGGTACCAAGTCATTCCGCTGAAACACAGCGTGCTGTCGAAGTAAAGAGATGTTGCCTATTGAGGTGGAAAAAAATATACTAAAAATCATCATGTATGCTTAGTTAAAACAACATGTAGTTTAAAAGGATAGTTTTCCCAAAAATTAAAAAAAATATATATTTTTTGTTTTTCCCACAAGGTGATATTTTGAAGAATGTTGTAACTGTTGACTTCCATAGTATTTTTTACTAAAATGTTGTCACAAAAAAATCTCAGACTGGTTTTAAATATGTCAAGGGTAAATTCTAATTCTAGATTTGTATTTTTTTGGTGAACTATCCCTTTAAAAAAATAATAAGATCTGTGTTTTTCTTATTTGCAATAAGATAAACAGAAATAAACTTTTTATAAGTTTAATAACTACATGTATGATTGCTACTTGCTTAATTTCAGTAATGACTGACTTGGAGAGAACATTTCTACGTACTGCCATCACTGAGGTCTTGCCTAACCTTCCAGAGGCATCAAAAGACATTTTAGAGGAGTCATTGCAATCCCTTGGAGTGGAGACATATGATGATTTTCAGTTTATTGAGGAATCTGATTTGCTGACAGCATTGAGGCCAATCCAAGCTCGGAAAGTCCTTGCTGCTTGGAAGTTAAGATGTAAGTTACGTGTTGCAGAACAGAATAAACAGAAAAGACAAGTTCATAACAGGTCTAAAAAAAGTCTTGCAAATGCGTTACTGACTATTGTTTGTGCATGACCTTTTGCAGGCCAGACACCAGAAACAAGCAGCTCACCAGAACCTTCTGCAGCCTTGCATAGTTCACCTGGTAGTTCTCAATCGTCCTCCACCAGCAGCTCCCAAAGCCCAGATGTAGACTGGGTGGATACGTTTCTGATACCATGGGATAAATTTCCTCAGGAACTAATGCAATTTTTGGAGAGAGGAAAACGACCAAGTCCACGAATGAGAAGGGAGATGGTCCGGATTGTGGTCAATGAGATGATGCGAAAATGTTCATGCCCAAATAAAAGGAATTCGACTGAAGTTGCCAAAAAGATGGTAGGAAAGTATCCAGAGTCTCTCCTAGATGTAATAGAGGGGGATGTGGTTGGGCCAGGGTACCATTCTTTAGTGAAGCAGTTGCAATATAGGATTGAAAATGTAAAGCGATCTACGACACCCAAAATAAGAAAACGAAGACATCAGACTGAAGACTCTGACACAGATGAAATTCCTCCAGAAAAGAGGGCAGCAATTCAGGATACGTATGGATGCATTAACTGGCATGTAAAATTCCTGCCACTGGGAGAGACCTCTGAAAGCCAGGAGGAAAAGAAAGAGAAAATGAAGATCATGTATCGTCAAACTGATGCAAACGCAGAGGAAGTCAGACATCTGATGAAATTGACTTTCTACACACAACGTAACCAAGTCAATCAAGGGAAGAATATAAAATGCCTCCTGGAGGATTGGCCATATTGGTTCAATGAGCTTGGCATGGCAGTTCACTACAAGGAGCTTACCGGGATTGGTCTTAATGAAACTTTCGCACGGAATCTGGACTTGAAGGGGAAACGACTCTTGAACTACTTCAGTACTGTTGCTGTGAACAAAAACAAAAAGTTCCTGCAGGACTTAACAAAGTTTAAAGTGATGAGGGGAGAGCTAAGTGGTTGCTCTGAAGATGTGAAAGAGATGTTGATGCTTTTGCTTTCCTACTTCAACGAGAAGGAAGATGCTATGTTCTATCATGTGGAGGACACATGCCTCGCAGAGGAGGTAGAGATGGACAAAGTTAATTTGACCCCAACACTTGTTGTGTGTGGTAAGTTTATTTGTCTGTTTCTCTCCTATTTACATTTTTTGTAAAGCTTTACAATAAGAATGACTTTGTTACCATTAGTAATCATGAACATACAACAATGCTTATATGGCATTTATTAATTGTTTTTACTCAAATTATTATGTATTTTAAGATCAAAGACTGTCATGTTAACATTTAATAGACTGTTGAGTAAAAGTATTGTTTTTGTACATTCATTTTCAATAATAGTAACTAATAAATCTTGTAAAGGTTTTTAAATTTGTTTGTATTTTTTACTTTTATGGTATTATAATTAAATACCAAATTGAACTTTTATTGCTTTTTCTTTTCTTAGGCCAATCCTGCTTTTCATCAAAGCGTTTCATGCTGTGTGTGGATCGAAATGTTGTACATGACAACATCCCCTCCTTCATTTCGGCCCTGTGCATGATGTTTGGGAGCTATTATTGCTTCAACATCCATTACCCATCAGAGCTGGCATCAACCTTGGAGTTTTTGCAGAGGTATGTGTTTTTGTATAGGCTTTATACAACATCGAAGTGAAAAAAAAACTGATGCAGTGACTTTTTATTAAGACTTTAGTTGCATATGCAGTTTTTTTTATTTTCTCTGGTTCATATGTATAGGTTAAATTTTTTATCATTAATACAATTAAATATTTTTTCAATTTTTTGCCCAGGTGTTTCTTCTCCATCAACCCAGAGAAAGGCACTAAAGTGGAGAAGACAAACACAGCCCGTCTTCATGTGAACCCAAGAGTTCTTACCTTGATTCAGGAACTTTCAGATCATGAATGGCGTGATGTCTAAAAACGGACTGAAGTCAGTAAGATTTGATGTACAGTGAATGCCAATTTCTCAGGTTTGTTTGATCTGCCATGCTTAATGTATGTGCTAAGTTAGTACACAACTGTTAGAGTTTTTATTGCTCTAGTTTTTCCTGATTTAGGTTATTCCTTAATTGTTCTTAAACCGTTTTAAGAGAAAAGTCATTTGATTTTTCATTTGATTGCCATTTCAATTTTTGTTTTACTGGCAATTTCTCCCATCTCTTTACCTATAACTTTTCTTATTTTTTCTAAGAAGACAATCATTAATCTGTCACATGCTCTCTAAACAGTGTATCGTTTGTAAGGAAAGTAAGCAATACAAATTTGTGTTGTGAACGGACAATGTTGACTTGTTTATGGTTAATAAATACAAATAATAGTTGGATTACTAAGTCTTTGGGTCTAGTTTCTATTATCTATGCATATCTTGAATGGATATTATTAAGTACTGTGTAACATTCAAAGTTATCGTATTATTGGTCAAAGCTAAAGCAAATGATTTAGTTGCTACTGAAATCAAACTATTCAGTATACGCAACAACATTGGTCTTAAAATAATTAGTTTAGGTGTGGTTGTGCAATTTCAGAAAATATTTACTTGTTTAAATTGTTTTGATTATTATGACTAAACTAAAGTGATGATTTTATGCTGTAAAGTTGTTTACATTTTAAAATTATTTTCCTTACATAATTATTGTGCCAGATTCTTTTGTTTAAATATTAATGCCATTATTAATATTAATAAATAATATAAATTAGTAAATATACTGTTTTGTTTTTTTCACATAATCTGTATGTTAAACAGTTTTAAATTGTAAGCAGGTTTACATTTTCATTGTAATTTTTACAAAATTATTCTGGCAACC
>CAIGQQ010003112.1:70297-95934 GCA_903798035.1 Danio albolineatus | reverse complement strand
ATGATTATTCTGTACATATACAGTTTTAAATTGTAAACAGGTTTACAATTTTATTGTAATTTTTACAAAATTATTCTGGCAACCACAGCTGCCAAATTTTTTTTGTAAAAACAACAGAATTTTTTTTACAGTGTACTAGCTAATAATATACTAGCTAATAACTAAACTGACATTTTCAATTTACTATAACCTTCTATGTGAAGCTGCTTTGACACAATCCACATTGTAAAAGCGCTATACAAATAAAGGTGAATTGAATTGAATTGAATTAGAGATAAAGAAGATAATATCTATTTGACATGAATGGACAAAATTATTATTGTTTTGTATGATTGGTGATATGAAAACGAGTGTCAAATTGATAGATATTGTATGTTCATTTATATCAGGCTATGTATCCTATTTATGCATTGTATCGTAACTAGGGCTGCACAATATATAGTTTCAGCATCTATATCGCAATGTGCACATCCACAATAGTCACATCGCAGGACGTGCAATGCTGAGTTTAGTTGAGCAGGAGCCACAGATCAGAACACACAAGAGTCGCCGAAGAGTTTACCCATAATAGAGTGAAAGTTTATCATTTGCATATGTTTTTATGGCCTGCGACTGTGTAAGCAGAGACTTTACGTATGCAGACACACAAAATTGTATTGTTTGTAACTAATATTGAATTATTTATATAATAAAGACTATACAGTGTACATTTGAAGAGTGTTTGTACATTTGGTCACACTTTATTTTTATGGTCCGTTTGTTGAATTTAAGTTACATTGCAACTAATTCTCATTAGATTATAAGTAGACTGTTAGGTTGGGGTTATGGTTGGAGTTAGGGTTAGGGCTAGTGTAAGTTGACATGTACTTTCAAAGTTTCTTATAGTCAGTTAAATGTCTGTTGAATGTCTGTATCAACAGATATTAAGTAGACAGTCTACTAATACTCAAATAGACCATCAAAATAAAGTGTTACCATACATTTGATTATTCTGTACCTGAATTTCTATACCAGAATAATGTGATATAAAATATTTCACTTCTATCTTCCCTATAATATGCCACAACAATCCCATAATTTTTCAGAATAATCCCAAATAAGTCTAAATTAATTCATTCTTTCCAAAAAGAGCTATTCAAGCTATATTTATATCCCAATATATATCTCAGGAAAAGAAAATATCGCAATGTCCAATATTTCTAATATCGTGCAGCTTTGTTCGTAATACATAATATGGTAAATGTGTTTTTTTAATTATAGATATTTTTAAAAATCTGGAAATGACCACACAAACTAAGTCATCTTGACAGCAAAATCATAGAGGCAATGTATAAATCCCTTAATCACATGCAGTTGGAAACATACAACTTTTACAGGTTTATTGTTTTTTGCCTACTGAAAGTTTTTCTATTGTTTATTTTTTCTGAAAAATGTTTCGCTAGTTAAACAACTGGCATGTTGTGAAACATCAGTGCACTCCACTGAACACACTGTACTTCTGTCCCTCACAGCCTTGTTTTTATTCCTGTCAAAACTAAATATGGTGCTATACTGACTGCAGTCTACTGGAATACATTCCCATTTAATCCTTTGGCAGATGCTTTTACCCAAAGTGATTTGACAAATGAGGACAATTAGAGTAATCAAGGCAATAAAGAAAGAATATGTAAATATGCCAATTATAATATATTCAGATACTACAGTATCTCCATATGGAACGGCATGTGAATTAATGAGAACTTTTTATTCAAACAGAAACTATGGGACCATCAACACAGAATACGTTCCTTGCGGCCTTTAAAGCCACAAGACTGGAATGACTGATGAGTGGAAGAGAATGCAAGGTCTCGAAACACGTTTTTGAAGGTTGAACAAGATGCTGAACAAAAGGGATGTGCAGCTCAATGCCAGTCTTGTTCAAACACCATGAAAAAAACTTTAATATACCTTTTGAATAATGATTTTTTTAACATTTCTAATGATTCTAACATTAATACTTCTGCTTTGACTTACAAATGAACAAATCCACCTCTATAGACCTGATTTGTACATCAATATATCACTTAGATTGTATTTATTCTTAACAGTATGATTATTTGAGCATACCTTGATAAATATTCATGAACAAAGTCTTCCATGACATCTTAATCAATCCCTTTACTGCATTTAAATACTAAGCGTCTGCCGTCTTAAGCAACATGTACAATATAACACAACTGCGCTATCTCAAACCTGATCTTTAAAGCAGCACAAACACAGTAACTTTCTAAAAGAACACTTAATGAGTGAGAAAGACCACAGAAACATCAGAATCACGACACACGGGAGACAGATGAGTCACAGAGAGACACAGGATCAAAAGATCCTCCATGGTCATTCGCCGACCTCCCGGTAATGAGACATAAACGTGAAAAGAAGTGTTCACATAGTTTCCTGTGCTGGCTGAAAGGACACCAGTGTGCTCAAGATGGCTCATTACCCAATTCACGACTCCAGTCCATCCTCTCGGCAGAAAATCCACCAGTAATGATAGAGCTTCAGCACAGGATTAATGAAGAAATGCTTGTCACATGCTGTGAAGCCGCACGTACATTTGTGGATCTGTAAAAGCTGCCACAGGATAAGACTGCAAAGGTCACCTTCACTGATCTGATGCCATGCACTCTGTTATTGAGAAAACAGTTTGAACAGGTGATGGTTTGCATATTTTGTAGCTAATGCTAAGTTGCATGATTTTAGCCCCAAGAACCACAGATTTTGTCAAATCTTTGACAAATGCTTAAAATCAGAAGCAAATCAGTGCTCGTTCATGTGAGTAACAATCATGCAGCATGAATTATCAAAGACACAATCAGAGAGAATCGCTGACATGTCACTGACACCTACTGATTATCTGGATCTTTTGGTGGTTAATAATCTGCTGAAAAGATTCTAGCCGAAAACACATTGGTGAGCCAATGAGAGAGCAAGAGACAGAGCAGCGGGGACTTCGGGGAGTTGTAGAATATCAGGTGGATTCGATTCTGAGGAAGGCTCCACTGTCTTTTTGGAACTAAGAAATGGAGGAAGGTATGGAAAAACTTTGGCCATGTCTTTTTGATGTGTCATCTAAGCTGTAGCATCACAACAGGTTATAATTGTGTGTCTCTAGCAAGAGCTCTGTGATTTTGCACATTGTTCTAATCAGTTATCGCTTTTGTTTGGTTGTGAAACATAGTTTGCAGGCCATACATAGTGTCAGGCAATTAACATATGCATTTTGCCCATCTGTGTGCCCATGAGCATGCTGATCTGACAAGGAGGTGTGTTAAGGCATATTGTTGGTCTGTGACTTTTTGAGGCAACTCAAAAATACAGCTCCATTTTCAACCTCAAAGCTGGTTCAAAGTCAATAGCCCAGTTTTTGTTGTTGTTGTTGTTGTTGTTGTTATATAGGACTGCGTTGGTGATATGAGGCTATAGACCATTTCAATGGGGTCATGTCAGTGGTCCATAAACATTTCCTTCTTGTTATCTTACTATTTCATAACAGTAACAAGGGGCAATTAAATCATAACTTAATTCACAACAGCTCTCATAGCATTATCTATCAATATGTGAGTCTTTTTGGACTCTCAGAAGCTATAGAAATTAAAAATGTAATACAGGAAATACGTTGGGACCTGGTTTTTGTTTACATCTCTCAAAATGGTCTATAGGTGGATCCATGCACACATATGTTGCTTATTACAAACACAGGGATGCGCAACAGCACACAAACATCTTTACACATGAAAAACTCAAGGATTAAATGTTAAAAGATCATGGTTGTCTACTCTAACCTTGTGCATAAGCAGATCTATTTACATGCTATTGGAAGTACAAAGTTTGCCATGCAAATGGGCCATGGCATGACCAAACCTCCTCTTAAAGGAAATGGAAGATGAGACTCTGATTGATTTAATGCACATTACGCCCAAAACACACCCATATGCATCAAAAGATCTTCTTCAGTGGAATCCAATATGTTAGATAACAAAGTGACACATTCACAACCTGGTGTTTGGGCAGACTGGCTTTAAAATAAGCTGTTTTAGACTAACAAGTAAGTTTTGAGATCTAAAATTTACAGGATTGTTTAAAGTACAATGACCTTTACGTGAAACATTCAAGAGGTTTAAGAGTCATGTGTCTCCAAAGTTGGCAAAGTATTTCCAATGAGCCTACATTTAATGAATTTGTTTACAAAGAATGAAACACATGGAGTTTTTGAAAAAAAAAACGTATTCTGTAAAGAAGTCTCTATTAACTGACAACCTGCTTCGTAAAACTTGGGTTTTACAGGCTGTAGTGTTCATTTAAACTGGAAACTACAGTAAATACACAGGTTACCATATTTTTTCAACAACATCAAAGCCACAGATCTCAAGATTTGGAGATTGTGGTGGAATAGTTTGGACCTTTTTCTGAGCATACTCTCTAAATACATTGTCAAGATTGCATGTGTACCACTGAGCCAATGGCTTTGTCCCTAAATCTATAGAGCGACCTCTTAAAGCATCATAAGCACACTACCAACATGTCTGTTAGTCTGTTACAGAAGCTTTTAAAGATAGCATCTCTAGAGCAAAAGTGTCCATCCTGTAATGCTCTTAAGAGGAGCTCGACAGGAGAGATGAAGTGAGAGGAAGTGAGGAATTCACTTCAAAGGTGTGAGAAAAGGGCACTTCTAACCAGCTGAACCACTGGGCAGTGCAGTGCACCATTGAAATGGTGGCTGGGAGTCTTTGAATACCAGAGAATTGATCAATTTACTGCAGAGTGAAGCCTGTACCAATGGGAAATGTACCACAACCATTTGAAATGCGTGAATATGAATATGTCATGGTTATGTTACGCATGATCTGTGGTGACTGTGATTTCAAGGTCTTTTTCTAATCACATCTTTTGCTTTTATTTCCTGTCTCTTCTTCTTTATACCATCGCAATTCTTCTTTATACTATTCACAATGTTGGTCTCCGTGTATGTTTTATGTGAATTTATAATTAATTAGTAAAACCAGCATCTTTGTGAAATACTATTATTATTATTAATTCAGAATAACATTTTTCTATTAAAATATATTCTAGAATGCAATTTATTTATCTAAAAAAATATGCATTTTTTAAATATATTACTAATTTACAATTACTTCAGCATTCAGTGTAACATTATCCTTCACAATTTAGTCTGATATGCTGATTTAGTGCTGAAAAAGACTTTATTATCATTACTGATAAAAAAAATTAAATGGTTTTGTTTAAAAAAATAGGTAACACTTTTTTTTGATGGTCCATTTGAGTATTAGTAGACTGTCTGCTTAATATCGGTTGATAAAGACATTCAACAGGCATTTAAATGATTATAAGAAGCTTTGCAAGTACATGTCAACTCACACTAACCCTACCCCTAAACCCAACCTAACAGTCTACTTATAATCTAATGAGAATTAGTTACAATGTAACTGAAGTTTAACAAACAGACCATCAATCTTGACACATTTTCTTTAGAAATCTTTATCTTTACTGTCACTTCTGATCAATATAATGTCCCTCATATTTTTATGAGCTCAAAACGGTAGCTTATATAAATAAAACAATAATAAAATAGTGATAGAAACACGCCTAAAATAAAATGTAAAAGTTCTGAACCAAAAACTGACGCAATAAATGTATTTAGGCTATAAATCTATTTTGGCCATGACAAGATAAAAATTATCTCTGTCCAACATTCTCCTTCTCTGCTGCTGAAAATTTCATTCATATATTTATGGCATCCAGAATCTATTGCAACCACATTTTTATGGCACATCATCCAAATTCCTCAATAAACTCCAATAAATGCAAAACTCTGCTGCTAGTTTGCTTGCTCACTCTCATTCTTATGACCTTGTTCTCTTCATTCCCAAATCCCTTTATAACCAGTATCCTTCAGCAGAACTCGAGCTCCTTCAAAGCTCCAAATAGATCTTTTCCTTCCTCACCTTTCATTTATTAGTCATGTTTTCAGATACTTTTAAAGGTGCAGTTTGTAATATTGACAGCTAGCAGATGAAATGGGCACTGCCGTCCAAATTCAAAATATTGGCAGACGTGGGTTGCCAGATTGAGAACACCAACTGGAGCAAGCAACCGAGCTTTAAGCTGTCTTTATCTCTCAAATGCATCTCCAATATTTTATATTTCAGATCATAAAGTCTGAGTAATTTTCACTGACAGTTACAAATCAATACACCCTTCTCTCTTATAATACTGAATACTTGATGCTAAAATATCTTCTCATCTTATTTATGGCAAGGTTATAGATAGTCCTTCACAGCCTAATTCAGCTGTCAAATGTGAGGTGGTGTTCTTTTTTTTAAATGCTTTTAAAAACTGTATGCTTCATGCTGTATGCATACTTGGCACCCCTATATTTATAGAAAGTTGACAAACTGGCACTAAAGATGTATTTTTTGTAACGTTTTTAAACACTTGTTAGATATTTTCAATAAACTGGGATGTCACACCAAAGAAGAGTAAAACTTAAAACCAAAAGTCAAATATGTAAAAAAAATAAAATAAAATAAAATAAAATAAATAAATAAATAGTGGGCACCAGGGTGGCGTAGTGAGTAGCACGTTCGCCTCACAGCAAGAAGGTCGCTGGTTCGAGCCCCGGCTGGGTCAGTTGCCATTTCTGTGTGGAGTTTGCATGTTCTCCTCGTGGTTGCGTGGACTTTCTCTGGGTGCTCCGGTTTCCCCCAGTCCAAAGACATGTGGTACAGGTGAATTGGGTAGGCTAAATTGTCCGTAGTGTATGAGTGTGAATGTGTGTGTATGGATGTTTCCCAGAGATGGATTGCGGCTGGAAGGGCATCCGCTGCGTAAAAAATATTCTGGATAAGTTGGCGGTTGATTCCGTTGTGGCAACCCCGGATTAATAAAGGGACTAAGCTAACAAGAAAATGAATGAATGAATGAATGAATGAATGAATGAATGAATGAATAAATAAATAAATAAATAAATAATAATAAAAATTCAGAAACAAAAACTTAACAGGTGCTTCACAGGGGGCTTCAGTCACATGATCTTGAATGGGGCTGTTCAAATTGAAGTTTTCAGTGTAATTACTGATTTAAAGTTAGCATGTAGTGTCACAACAGAGGACATGGTTTTCAGGCATGTTTTTAAAAATACATTGATTAAAAAATTATTGCTATTTATTAAAAAAGCCTCTTGTAAAACTGGGCCTAAGGTATTTATTAATGATTTTACAATTTATTTTTAATTTATAAGGGTTGTAATTTTTTGAACCATGCTTGAGACAGTCATGATTGGGCTTAAGAATGTAGAAAATGCCAACATAGGCTCATTCTGAAAATGTAGCCCTATATACATTTCTGGAGATTGTGAATTATGTAGCCAGAAGTACGTATAGCTGCATTTCATTTTTTAAACGGACACTACAGGGTGGTTTGACGCCGTTCCTTTTCACGCTTACCAGCTGACTGCTTAACTCCGTATATACGGCTTTCCAGCTGTTACCAGTTTGTCCAGTTAGCTCATCGTGTATGTCGGTGGACTTGAGATGCAGAGAGAAGTTGACCACAACAAAGGGGTTTGAGTCTGGCGAAGAACGGTTACAGAAAGCGGGTAAGACAAAAACAGAAGCCAAAAAATAAAAAAAAACAAGTAAATAAAAGGGTGAGAATGTGGTAAAACGTGGTAAAAATAAGACAAGGGCTTTTCTTTGTCTGAATTGCTTTTTAAATTTGTTGGTTGGGTTTAGAGAAGTGGGTGGGCGTGTCAATATGCTTTTTAAAATACTATTGGTTGGGTTTAGGGAAGAAGGAGGGTGGGTCAGTCAGTCAGTAATTCAGTCGGTCAAACAGTTAGTTGACAGCGGCCTCAAGTGGATTAACGAGAAAACAAAAACTGCAAAAAACGTAGCTGCCGGGACATTCAAAAAGTCTTTCACCAACTACCATATTTAATATTGTGAAACATTGAGGAAATCCAGAGAAAACCTCAATTTGTGTATAGCAAGGAATGCTCAGCAGGAACCCTCAGCTAAATACGCTCCATCTTTGAGCCTCAGATTGCACTGCATGAAAATCTGTAATTTTTTACTGTTCAAATAAGACAAAACAATGCAACAGAATGCAGTCTGCTGCTGCATCTAGAAATGACAATTTAATGTTTGTTGATGACGAAAGCTGTACATCAGTTGTGTTCATGGGTGATGCTCCTTGTTTCTCAGGACCAGAGCTGATCCCAGATTATCAAGAGCACAGTGAAGATGGACTCATCTTCAAATTTCAGCTTATTTCTGGGGAAAACCATCCAGAAGTTCATGAGCAACAGATGCAAAAGCAAACATCTGTCATGGTTCAGGGAACAGCAAGAGCTGACAGCATGAGTGTGAGAAATGTGTGCACAAGTACCATTGAAATGGAGGGCATATATTGGCAGAATACAAAGCCATATAGTGCCATCAGGATGATGTCTTTCATGGTAAGTCTGTGGTTTGAAGACACAGAATAAATGTGCTTGACCGGCCTTCCAGCAATCCAGATCTGTGTCCTGTTGGGCCATCATGAAAAGGAGAAACAGATAATAATGACCACAGACTCTTGGTTATCTGAATTTTTGTATTAAAGCTGATTGGGAAGTATTGTTTAAAAGGAAGTTGATGTGATAGTTAAACATTTTTTTTGGAGTTTGTTGCATACACACTGGCTCCCAGTTACATTCAGAAATTTTAAAGTATTATTACTTGTCTATAAATCACTAAATGGCCTATGACCTCAATACATTACTGGTTAACACTTTATTTTGATGGTCTGTTTGAGTATTAGTAGACTGTCTGCTGAATATATGTTGATACAGACATTTAACAGATATTTAACTGACTATAAGAAACTTTGCAAGTACATGTCAACTCACACTAACCCTAACCCCAACCTAACAGTCTACTTATAATCTAATGAGAATTAGTTGTAATGTAACTTAAATTCAACAAACTGACCATCAAAATAAAGTGTAACTAATTACTGATATACAGTTCACTCAGATCTTTAGGTTAATATAAACTAGAAATTCCAAGAGTTCAGTCAAAGCAGGGCGAATCCACTTTCAGCTAATACGCCACCCGCTGCTGGAATCAGCTTCCACAAATGATCAGATGCGCTCCAACGTTAGGCACGTTCAAATCAAGACTGAAAACACATCTGTGTTTAGTTGTGCCTTTACCGAATGAGCACTGTGTTACGTCCCACAGATGGCACTATTATGTCTTTCTTTTCTTTTTTCATTCTTTTATAACCTGTTTTGGCACATTTGAATGTGTTTTTATCTGTTTTTAATCACTGTTACTATTTGTTCTTATCTGGCCACTGTGTATGAAATGTGCTATATAAATAAACTTGCCTTGCATCAAAAATAAAGTCTGTTAATATATCCAGAATACGATTAATTTGTTTACTGAGAAGACTGGAACTTTTTTTTCTTTTTTTGTCAATTAAATAAAAGTCAAAGAAAACCAGAAAGATCAATATTCTTGATTTTATTGCATTAAAAAAATGTGCCAAATTTTCTGGAATTCGGTTATATATTGCTCGTAATTTCCACACGCTAGCTGATGTACTATCAAATGTTATACAATACAACGATCACAATTTATGCCCTCACCTATATTCATTTTTCACCAAATAGCATCAGTGATCAATTGTTACTGACGTGTGGTGGCAACAGAGTGATTAATATCATACTGACATTTTTCTGACAGCTCTGTGCTGCTCTGTACTGAGCCAAGTGGGATATGCCAGGACTCTGCTCCGTTATGGATCTAGCTGTCACTTTTCGATAGAATCTAAGCTCGTTTAGTAACAGAAGAGCTTTAATTTGGATCCATCGTTTTATCATGAAAGCTTTCAAATTCACTGCAATGTGACATATTAATGAAAAATGTTCCAAAACCGCCCATTTGGGGTTGGAAGATTAGAGCAAAAGGTTGTACGTCTCCTCTCGATATGACTGACAGAAAGCCTCTCAAACTGCAAGAGATTTTGCTCAGAACGTTGCATCTGTTGTCGTCCCACGAGCCCACAGGCTGTAATAGCTTTTGTGTCTGCTCTTCCAGTCTCGCTGGGTTTGCTTTTATTAGTTCCTGTCAGTGTCTGGCCCGCTTTGCTTTGCTATCGGTGTTCAAACAAAGTTATTATCTAATGTAGGCTAATATGGGACATAAAGACCCTCGTTTATGTCAATTTCTGAGACAGAGTTTTGGAGGATATCTCTCATTTTTCACCCCAAACAGTTGCACATTACTTGAAATGGCTGTAATTTTTCACGGGCCAAAGATGAATGAGCACAATTAGCCACATGCTTGCCTTCACATGAAAACAAATCACCGCGAGCCCTACAAAGCTCTAAATGTGTCCAGAGGCTCAACCATCAGTAAGACTGTGATATTTAGCGATAGGGATTTGTAAAACTACTCTTTTTTTTAAATCTGCCTTTAAAAATAAACAAAAAAACTCATTTGAATAGAGAAACAGGCATATTTTCAACAGATAAATACGCTAGTCCTCACAAAAAAAGATATACTTAATAACTGAGGCATTTGAAGTCAATTTACAATTGATTTAACGGTAATTATCTCTAATTTATAATCAAAGATGGTTGATTTTATACAAAGGTGACGCTTTAATGAAAATGTGGTCCTTGGTGATTCATTAAATTCAAGTCATTGGCTCTATGAAGGTTGAGGGTTTATGATGCAAAATGAAAAGTTTGTGCAAAATTCTAAGCATTACTTATATTATTATTACCTTTAATTCACAGCCGAAACAAACAGTCATGTGTGTGTTTACGGTGGAGAGGAAGGATACATTTTGTATTG
This sequence comes from Danio albolineatus, assembly GCA_903798035.1. Lineage (NCBI taxonomy): Eukaryota > Metazoa > Chordata > Actinopteri > Cypriniformes > Danionidae > Danio > Danio albolineatus. Next base: position 85,030 of record CAIGQQ010003112.1, on the reverse strand, counting down.
TTCATCAATACCTTAGTTGTGATTACAAGAGCTGCGTATGAAATTCATACTGCATTTTAATTTACTAAACGACCATTAGAAACTATGTTCTATATAGTAAAAATGTGAGAAGTATGAAAATAGATATAGAAATAGAAAATAGATATAGATAGAGTATTTACTTCCGGTTTCTACCAGAAAAAGTAGACCATCTGTGCACCAACTTTTCAGACCAGCTCAACCCTAATTTTCACATTTTGCACCACACTGTTTAAATAGCAAATCCATTTGCGCCCCTTTTTGGACTCATGGGTGTGCTGGTCTAAAATAGAAGTGTGTTAAGGCACATTATTGGTGCGTTACTATTTTGAGAATCTGAAATAGATTGTGCCATTGACCATCTAAAAGCAGGTCTAAAGTCTAGTGCAGACTGCAGAGCACATTAGTAATGCACCTATAGGTCCAAATGCTTGCACATTGCTTAATACACACAGGATGTGCAGCAATACACAAATATCTTTAAGAAAAAAATTAAAAGTTTAAAATGTAAATAAAATAAAAATACCACTGCCTCTATTCCTTCTTCATGTTGGGAGGCTTTTTTTAGTTTACTCATGACAACTTGCACTTGTATAATGTTATTATTAATAAAAACAAGTTTAGATTTGTCCACCTGTCGTGTTTTAGAGGCGTAAACATCACCATATGGGGCATAAGAATAGGATGTGTGTTTGACTAGAAGTTTTTTGCCCCCACTTGATTATTATTGTTCATTTATTCTTTTGCTAGAAATTAAAACTGAATTTAGAAATACTTTTAAAACAAATCTTTGTGCTTAACAAACAAAATTAAATATGAAAGCTAATGGATGTATTCAGTGGAGTGCGTACAATACCGTTTCCTTATCCACAAAAGTAAAGGAGTAAAGTAAGGAGTAAAAGTAAAGTAAAGCGAAAGTAAAGAGGCCGAATGAAGGAGGCACTTCTTCCATAAAAAATAACATTACAAAAAAACTGAACATTAATCACAACATTTACATTGTATAAGTAATCTCTTTGAACTGTACATATGCACAAATCCTCCAAAATAATACTCACTAATCAAGTAAAATGACTCAAGTATTTTACACCCCTGCAAGCAACTACTACAAAATGACTAGAACACACAGTCTCTGTCTAATAAGTCTGTGTTTTCACACTCAACCATCTGCCCTTGACATGAATGAGAACTGATTGCTCTTTCCAAGTATATTACACCACCCTGATGTGTCTTGATTACAGACTGGATCAGAGACCCAGGCAGCGAAAGCTCTGGAAAAGACACATATATTCTGGCCGAAACACACCATGACCGACCCTAGTGAATGAGTGTCCTGTAGGTCTGCAGAACAGAGGGGGTACAGCCAGTGTGATGTGCCTTTTGCTTCATGTAAAGAGAGCACTGATTGCTTTCAGTGGCCCCTCTGGCCTTCAGCAAGTCTATTTCCATTATCCCAGCAATCGATTCGCTGCAGCTCCGCCATCCCTCTGCCCTTTACTGCAAACTTTAGCCCCTTTCTGAAACACAGGCCCTCCGGTACCCAACACATCTGTGCTTTCTTTCTCTCTTTTTCCATCTCAGATGTGACCAGAGCGATTGAGCTGCTGGAGAAATTACAGGAGTCGGGTGACGTCCCGGGTCACAAACTGCAGTCCCTGAAGAAAGTCCTACAGAGTGAGTTCTGCACGGCCATTAGAGAGGTGAGACCTGCGTTATGCTTCACCTTTACCTCTGCTTTAGGTTTAGCGCATTCTATTCTACAGAGCACATGGTGTAAATATATATCCTCATATTTCAGTGATAGGAGTAGTTCAACACTTTAAAAAATGACTTTTGCTGCCTGTTCAAACTACTAATTTAAAATGAGTTAAAACAACACAGTTTGTATATTCTTGGAGGGACAAATTAGCTGATTCACGTTTAATCAACTTAAAATTGTAAAAAACATTAAAGTCTGCATGAACTGGAAGCTGAGACCATTTTTTTTGTATTATGACGCATTTCCTAGAGAAACAGAACTTCCTAGAGAAATGGAGGAGCTAGGCTAACACACTTAAAACTTGCTTAAGACATTTTAACTGAAAACAAACAGGAAGTGCATTTTCAGATTTCAATTAAAGATTACAAGGGCAAGCATTTTTTAAATGGCATGCACAGATGAATTGTTTACCACAAAACAAGCAATCTGAGCTAACAAAATCATGTGCTTAATTTTGATTTCATTTGTACAGTACTTTAAGTGAACCTAATCTGTTTGTGTATGGGACAACATGAAGGGATTATGTTGAACCCAGCATTTTTAACAGTAAAGTAAATATGAAGATTGTCTTAAATGGACATAAATGAAAAGGGAAGTGTTTAACAACATGTCTAGGTTGCTATTTTGTAAAATTTTGGAAAGAAAAAAGTGATGTCCAATGTTGTCCATGACAAATGAAGAAGAAGGTGAATTCATATTTTCGGACAATCCCCAATGCATTATGTCCTACATGTCTTAATTGTATTTAGAATGCACTAAACAAGTTGTAATTGCTATCTAAACCTAAAACTATTAAAGATCATTGAAAGCTAGCACAAAACCAGAAATTAAATGTGTACTGTTGACAAATTTGACAGCATAAATTAAAAAGATAACATTGCATCACTAAAGTTACTAAATTATTAATTAAAATGACATAGGGCTGGCCAATAAAATTGGTATCAGTATTTATTGACCAAACACCATTGTCAATATCGATAAAAAAAGAAAGAAATAGTTTTATTAAAATGTGTCAGCTGAGCACGTGCCTTGGAAGCAATGCCAGTAAGCTTTGTGTGTAAGTTTGTCATTTTAATAGAGGCGCATGACTTGCACGATGCTCACATGTTGCGCAAACGGCGTGCATGCATTTTCCAGGTACACCTAGTTGAAAATTGTCTGAACTTTTCCGAATGCTGCGAGTGCACTGTGATTCATGCAAGTACAGTAGAACCAACCAATCTGCTTCACACTTTGTATGGAATATACACATATTAGCTACAGCAGACTAATTACCTCAGACAAACACAACACACCCAAACACTGCCGTGCTTTTTACTTTTCTCCATAAACTTGCATCAGAGCTGCAATAGTGGTTTGTTTGTTTGTCATTCTCTGAGAAAACAGTTGATGGTCACCTAGTGACGAGAGACGCCATAGACAATAGTGAAGGAACCCAAACACTCTCTAACACTTTTTTTTACTATAAAGAGATGAGATATTTTGTTTAAATATTAATTAAAACTATTTGCCTTAGTAATGTTGGTAAATTAAAATAGTGCTGAAATAAAAAAACTAATCTTAATATTAAAAAGTATTCAATAATTGTCTATATTGAATGATATGAAACACGGTAATGTATGGTATTATAATGCAAGTTTGGCATGCTGTCCTGGAACAGAACCCTGAGCTCATTAGATCCTTGAGCCCGGCAAGAGGGGAGTTTGAGCTCAGGTAGGTCTTTGGACAGTTGGAGGAAACCGGATAACCCGGGGAAACCCACGTGAGCATGGGAAGAACATGTTAACTCCACACAGAAACGACCTGTAATGGCCTGTTAAGGATTTAAACCAGCGACGTTCTTGCTGTGAGGCAACAGTGCTAACCACTGGGCCACCAAGCCACCCTATAGAGGGAAAGGTGGAGGAGTAGGGGTAGAAGGGGGGATTCTTCAAGGCGAAGATATCTGTAGTAAGAAACTCAGGATATTTATAGTGAGCTAGGAATCATCTGATTGGTGAATCATGCATTAGTTATTGCGGGACCAGCCGTGTTCAATCATATTCACTTGCTCCTCTCGAAATTAATTTATAAATAAACTTCACTTATATAAATCTTTATACAGCACAATATCAATGTTTTCACTCAAAAGAAATATTTGCTGGACTAAGGTTAAACTATAGTGAAAACATGTAACTTGTCATTTTGAAATGAACACACCAATTGTCATTTTCTAAAAACAATAACAAAAACTGCCATAAATGATGATATTTGTATTTTAAATCAGGAGGAAATGTTAATAGATCTTTAGAGAAAAAACAAATGATAGCATTTCACTCAAACCCAAACCTAATAAATCCACTAAATCCAGAGAAGGGGAGATTTTTCAAGTGCTGTCTCAACTTTTAAGTAGCCATATAGTGTTCTTCATATTTTCAAGGATTTCACAGTGTTGTTTTATAGTAATCCTTCAAATGAGCTTGCTTCATTGCTTAGTTCTCTTCAATCATTTATTTTTAAATGCTTCTTTCTATTGCAGAGCAGCAGAGGAAGTGTTAGATACAAACTGAAGATGAATTTGGGATGAACTCTGCTTGACGTCAGTGACAGATTTGTGTTGAGGTTGTGATGATAGAAGTGTGTCTGTCAGGCAGAGATAGTGGTGTCTGGTGCCTGTTTTACTCCGCTCCTTCTGTGAACTCGCAGAAATGCAATTATTCAGAGGATGAGGTTGACCCGGGCAACCACAGTCTAAACGGGAACATCTTCACTTTAAGATTTGTACTTCCACAGTTTCTAAGCTCCAAAACTGCACTAGTACACAACTCTAAATTTACCTCACAGGCTTGGGATGCCAGAAATTGATCAATAGTAGACTTACTGTAAATATATCTTATTGATGGTTGATAAAAAGGGACAGTTCACCCAAAATAAAATTAAAAAATTGGCATTATTTATTTACCCTTGACTTGTTCCAAAGTTGTTTTATTTCTTTTTTTTGTTGTTGAGCACAAAAGAAGTTATTTTGAAGAAAGTTAAAAACCTATAAGCATTACCTATTTTCCCATCCACTTATTTATTATGCACATTTTGGAATACTGCATAAAAAAGTTTAATGGGAATGCCAAAATGCACATACATTTTTGAAAATGTGCAAAACAAACTTCTGCATAAAACTAAACTTTTCCTCCAAGAAAAACTGTGCTTAAACTTTGATGGAATCACATTCACCTAAAAAATTCCAGCATGCACATCAAAAAAGTAATTTTTATCAGCTAATGTGATAACAAAAAATGGGTTGTGATGGGACAGCATTAATGGTCAAACCAGCTCTCTGACTATATTGCAAAAAAAAAAAAAAAATCTGAACTGTTGTTTTGGTTATACTAAAATCCCTAAGCTAAAGTCAGTCATCAAAGTAGTTCGCAGAACTTTTTAGAGTGGCTACGCTCCCAAAGAAAGTCTCACGTCTTTAAAAGCCACTGTTCATTCATTGTGATTCATCTTCATCTTCTGAAGTGCAAGTATATAAGAAAAAAGACCCACAGTGGCTTCTCCTACCACAGCTATTTCTATTCTTCGTTTTGTTATTTGGCAGCAGTTTCTCAGGAAGTGATGATTTTGTTCTCATTGTATGTATTGCTTTATTCACTAATCTTTTAAGAGTTCACACTTAGCTGATGATTGATAATAAAAGCGTATTTGGCATGCTGTCCCGGGAGAGAGCCCTGAGCTCAGAATATCCTTGAGCCCGGGGCTCCCTCCCGTTTAAAGGGCGAGAGGAGAGTTTGAGCTCAGGTAAGTCTCGAGAACTCCCCCCGCTTGTGAACGGGTGATATATCTGACTAGAATTGCCTTAAGTGGCCGTTTAAAGTAGTCTATTTACTTTGTATGTTTTTGGACGGTGGAAGGAAACCGGAGGACCCGGGGAAAACCCACGCGAACACGGGGAGAACATGCAAATTCCACACAGAAACGCCGACTAGCTCGGAGAGAGGCTGAACCAATGGCGTTCTTGCTGTGAGGCAACAGTGCCAACCACTGGGCCACCGTGCCGCCCTATCAGAGAAGGGGAGGAGTTGGGGTGGAAGGGGGGATTCTTCAAGACGAAGATGACTGGAGTAGAAAGCTTTGGTAATTTATAGTGTGTCAGGATTCGTCTGATTGGTGCATTGTGCTGAGCTGATGAGGTACCTGCTGTGTTCAATCATAAGCACGTGATCCTCTCGAAATTTAGTTTATAAATAAACCCCACTTCGTGAGATATTCCAGTTATACATACGTTTAGTTCACATCTTTGGATGAAAACATAGCTGTTGACATCCATCGTAGGAAAAACCCATACCATGGAACTTAATGGTTACAGGTTTCCAACATTCTCCAAATTATCTTCTTTTGTGTTCAGCACAACCAAAAATCTCAAACTGTTTTGGAACCAGTCAAAAGTGAGTAAATGATGGAAGAATTTTCATTTCTCGGCGAACTATTCCCTTTAAGTTTGGACATTGCTAACGCGCATGGTTTTGAGATGCTTGCAGCTTACACGTAAGACATGTTCAACAGATGAGAGGGAAAAATGAAGTGAACGCTGATGAGTTTATGAAACATCCTCTGCAACAAACCTTGGGGAAACAGAACAAAGCATTAGTTTACTGTCCAAAGTCATTGCGTTCCATTGAGGAAAGCGCTTTAAGATCATTAATAATTATCTGAAAATAAATCAGAGTATCATCTCAACACAGCTGGTCCCTTTAGCTCATAAACACGTGCACTGAAAATAATTATTAATTGGATTTATTAATTTTGTTTAAGGTAAGTGGTTGCAAACAATTGATATGGGCTGAATTTAAACAAACAAATTACATTTACTAATGTTCAACTTAAACTGTTTGTTTAAATTCAGCCCAAATAAAATAGTTTGCAACCACTTAACTTAAAATTTGTAAATTCAATTAATAATTTTCTATGGAATAAGCATTTTTTAAGCAGTGAGTGCATGTCAGTGGAACCGCAATGTTTTTTTAAACACATTTTCATTCATTCATTCATTTTCTTTTCTGCTTAGTCCCTTTATTAAACTGGGGTCGCCACAGTGCAATGAACCGCCAACTTATCCAGCATATGTTTTACACAGCGGATGCCCTTCCAGCTGCAACCCATCACTGGGAAACATCCATACAGCCTAATTCACACACATACACTATGGACAATTTTAGTGTACTCAATTCACCATTACCACATGCCTTTGGACTTGTGGGGAAATCGGAGCACCTGGAGGAAACCCATGTGAACTCAACACATTTTTTTATTCATTAATTAAGGGACACCTTTCAATCACTATTTTTACACTATTAATAAATTTATTAATCATCATTCATTTAAATGACGATTACAGACTGATACAATATTTGTACTATTCACTACAGCATTTTCCTAGTGCAAAGGCATTTTCGCTTTCAGGGTTGTGTGTGTGTGTGTGTGTGTGTGTGTGTGTGTGTGTGTTTAGTCTAACACAGGACAAGAAAAGAAAGCCATTATGTTAATTGCTTTGTTTATTTAATTAATTATTACCAGGGTGATTATATGCTGTCTTTTGGTGTGACACCACAGCTGTGCTTTCTGTCAGAAGTGGGCTGAACTTGTTTAATCGTGTGCTTGTTTTGAAACAGTATGAGGAGGTTCGTGACCAACTATATGATAAACAACAGGGCAAACAAACACAAGCAGCATTCCTACAGTTTTTGAAAGATTACAAACCTGTGTGGTTGGAACTACAGCTCTTGACCTCAGCGTAGTCAGCTCTTACAAGCATAAGCATATTCTTCTTATTATGGCATTAGAACTTAAACAGATTGTGCACTTAAGGACAAGAAGCAAGCTAACATTACTTACATTGCTTTTATTACTTACATAGTTGGGATAATAATTAAACTATCTGGGCATGAGAAATGATCAAATTTGTAACTTCAACAAAGATTAATTGTATTTTTTATCCAACAAAGACAGTTGTAAACATCTGAAGAAGATCAAAAATGTTTCAAATAGTTTTACAACAACTTTTGAGTAGATTTTGATCCACTTTAACTATACTCTATACAGTGTTACAGTTTGATTATTTTATTGCTGCACCTAAATACCGTTAGTCTCTGTAGTCTCTACTGTTACTGTTAGTGTAAAATAAAAAAGCATTGTTTATTTCATTTGTATGTGTACGTTTGTTCTAATGTATTAATTAATGCTTGTAATTTTTTTGATATTATGCATATACACTTCTGATCAATGTAAAATTAGGAATTCTTTCCAAATAAAATTCTTTAAAATATTTCAGGAAATTATATTGAAATTGCAAAATATGTAGCAGAAATACAAAATATTGACAAAATATGTGAGTTTTTATCAATATCGTGCAGCCCTGTTACATATACAAATGTTAGGCTATGTCTTGTAGTTTGTTGTGAAAATCAGGGTCTACTGAATAGTTGTTTCCCAGGTAGAGGGAATTTTTTTGTCGTTGTCAATGAAAGAACCTCATTTTTTTAAATGCCAGTAGCATGGCGAGACGATGAGCATCCATTTTACACAAATCAATCATTTCTCTGCATTTCTGTAAAGCTCTGGTGTTTGGATAAGCACTCACAGATGTTTTTTTATTTTTTTTTTGGAAGAGCGCAGGTGTTTTCAGCAGAATTGTTCAGTGTTCATTACTCATAACAAAAATTGTTAACACTTTATAATAACTACACACTATGAATCATTTATTAAGCATTGGCAATTAGTTCAATTGTTACAATCGTACATTAAAATACGTTAGTAAGCAGTTTATAAACACATCTACAAATGCTGTATTCTTGACTTAAAAGCAGTGTTGGGCTTGCTCCCTTTAAAAGAGTAATTAGTTATAGTTACCTCCCACAGATAGTAACTGAGTTAGTAACTTATTATAAAAGTACCTAATTACCAGGGAAAGTAACCATTGATTACTTAAAAAAAAATCTAATTTGTCAAGTGACTATAAACTAAACCTAAACATTGTACACTAATCTACACTATTTTAATGCTGTTGTTGGACAATGTGAGAGACAACCATCAAATTCATATCATTACATATCAACATATCATTATAAATATCAGAAAATAAGGAAAAGTAGTGCTTATATTTCCAGTTTGCAAAAGCTACCTTTGAACTTGTTGGATTTGCCATCATTCTGACTCCTGGTCGTCGGTGTGTGCGACTGACTGTGCGTGTTCTTGTGTGTAAACACCCACGCTACTCTGTCTCTGATTGGCAAACAATGGAAATGTACTCTAAGCTAATCATCACATTCTCAGTTACACCAAGTTCACAGACACACCAGTCATCATCACTGGTTGATTATGTGTCCCACCCCAGCCCCGAGAACCCACACCCTCCCCAGAGAAAGAGAGACTAAGAGAGACGCTGCTCGCATGAAAACCGCTTCAGTGATCTCGATTATAGTAATGCGCATTTTTTTGTCAGGGTTCATTTTATTACTCATGACTGAAAAAAGTATGTGTTTATTTATGGTATTGCTATTTCCATCACTGCTTATAAGCACATCTATAATGTTCCTAATGATAGTATTTTTTCATGCTTTGTTGATTAATTTGTCATTTCTAGGGCCAGACGGAATCTGCAGACTTTTTTTGCTATTTCTGCAGAGTATTTTCTTAAAAATCTGCGGATTTATGCGGAATGATTTTGAGAGTATAATAACTAAAACCTTAATATATGAAATAAAAAGTAATACCTTTTCAACATTTATTTAATGTTTACAATACAAATAAAATTAGATCCGTTTTATTTGGTAAATAAAGCAAGTCTCTCATATACAATATCGGCTAAAAGACAGAAAATAGTACTTTACAAACTGTATTGTAAATAAAACAGATGAATATTTTCATATCAGTCAATAATATTACTGAAATTAATTTACAAACTGAATAAATATGAATGTACACACATTTACACCAGTAAATAAACAGAATCAATGATGGGCTAAAAATCTGTGGAAATTTGCGGAATTCTGCGCACGCAGATTCCGTGTGGACCTAGTCATGACTAAATTAAGTATTGCATTATTTACATACCATTATTGCATTATTTACAGACCAGACCTTTATTTAGTTGATGTTTTTTAAGATTATTCAGAATCCGTAAGTAAATGATTAATAAACTATTCAAATAAACAAATCTATATTTTATTATTCAGGCATATAGTAGATCATTTGTATGTTAATAAATGCTTTATTAACTCAACGTCATCCAGTTTTGTGACCTAACCTAAAGTGAGGACTATTTACGCTTTGTAAATCCCTTATAAATGAGAATTTATCATTTATAACAATTTAATAAATGATTTAAAGTGTGTAGTTATTATAAAGTGTAACCAAAAATGTACATTATTTACAATTTTAACTTTTTAATTACCATAATTTACTAATAGAAGTTGTATCTTCTAACCAATACATTTCAAACATTTTAGTTCAGCAAATAGTCATGACTAGTTAGCTGCTCTAATTTCTTTTTCCTTTCTTTTTTTTTTTTTTGTGGGTAATGTAATATGCATCAGATGGTCTGTAAATGCTTTGTGTACAGTCTGTGCCTGAGATTAATGTGGCTATAACTATGGATGAGTAAAAGTGCCGAAACCAGATGTGGAACATCTGTAGAGATGTGTCTAAAAATGAATCAGAGATTCAGCTTCTGAAATTGTTAAGTACAGTTCATTATCTTGGAAAGTTTCTCTTCAGTCAGAGAGAACAGTGTTTTAATGCAATAAAACTTTTGGTAGGACATCAATTCACACTCCCAGCATCCATCAGGCCAAGCCGTGCAGGGATGCCCTATGAGCTCATTTCATGGGCCAGCAGTTGCGTGAGGTATCATATGGCGCAATCTGTCACTTACATTGCCATAACGAGAGTGTGAAAGGACAGTCGCATGGCACAACGTCGACTCAATTTACATCGCCAACAGCCAAGATCTGCAGGACAGGGACAATGTCAGTGAGACAAAATGTGCTTTGAAAATGTCCTCAACCAAATAGAACAGGAAAATTAGATGCCACAAACATAAAGCACATCAAAATCAAGATGATCAGCACATAAATGGTGGTTCATGGCATGAGGTGTCATTTCAAGATATTTAGAAAACACAAAACTCCAAAAACCCCCATACAAAGAAAAAGAATATCTATGGATAGATGCAGCTATGGACAATAATATTACAATGAATTTATTTTTGCATTTAAAAGGCTGTCAAATATATTTTAAAAAAATTATATTAGTCTCAGAATTAAGAGTAATAACCAATTAATAATTAAAATTGAATTTTCATATATATAAACATGAAAAGTGACTATTGACAATAAAATAATTTATTTATTAAACAATTTCTGGAAGTCTCTCCATTAAATGCCCATTCTCCCTTGATCTAAGTAATAAGTTTAAGTTTTTATTTTCAGCGACAATCAAAAAACTAGAAATTTGATTAAATTCATTTTTAAAAATCAGTTGTGGGTGAACTACATTTTTTATTTTATCTTGAACATTTCTTTAAAGAGTAACTACCCCCCAAAAATTAAATGATGTAAGTAGTTAATCTCACATTGTTTCAAACCCACAAGACTTCATTAATCTGCGCAATACAAAGCAAGGCATTTTAATGAAACCTGAGAGATTTCTGTCCTTTCTTTGAAACTGTTCAGCCAAACGTTTCAAGCTTCAAAATGTTTAGAAAAGCAATGCAAAAGCAATCCACAGTGTAACTATAATGGATAAATCTGACATTTTAAGGAGTTATGTAAATGCTTTGTGTGATTCAGCAAAGATATTTAAGATGTGTAAATGAATGAAGTAAATCTTTAATGCACTGTTATGAACTAACAATGATTTCTTTAGGCTCCTGCATCCATCACACGTGTATACCGTTAAAAAAATAAACCAAGATCAAATCAAATCAAGCACTGTTAACAGCATTGGAAGAAGCAAGCTGTATTTTGATTCTGATCTTGGTTTATTTGTTAATGTAAAAAAGTGTAAAGATGTTTATAAGATGCCTGGAATCCCCTTAAAGGGACAGTTGGGTGTAGATCATTCCACAGTGACATGTCACTGAATGTTAGTCACATTTTGGGGGAATGCAGTTATGTAACTAACTGCATTTTAAATTTGTGTAATTTGATTACAGTTACTAAAGTCAATGTAATTGTGTTACTTACATTACAAATATACAATATTTGCTTTTTTTAAAATCACGTTTTCAGCTGCAATGTCAGTTAATGAGCATTCACTTTAAAATTGCTGGAGAACGTGAGCTGAAATAGCTGCTGACAAGAGTGCTTGCTTCTTCAAGTGGAAATGTAGAAAGTACTTTGATTTCCTTGAGCATAAAAAACAAAAGTATTACAGTAAACTGCAGTCCATGTCTCTAAAGAACTTTCAACTGCTTTTAACTCAACCTGCAACTTGTTCAAGAACTTGAACAGAAAGCATTTTAGGATGCCAATGAGGACACAGTCACCAAGGAGGACATCCGTGCCCAAAAACATGGTGGCCCAGCTCAGCCTAAACAGGCTAAATTAGATTTTTATGCAGGAACAGGAGTGTTGGTAAATTCGGAAAATCTGAAGAAAAGCGTAACTGCTTATGGGCTCTTTTGTGCGCGCAAGTTTATTATTTCCAATGGAGAAGCGTCGCTTGCATTTGCATATTGGGATCGATGTGCTCATGTACTTCAGATTCCGAGCATTTACAGTTAGTCTCCACAACTGCAGACATTGTAGGCTGTGTTTTTCCTACTATGAATGTCAATGGTTACATGTCTCCAGTTTTCTTTAAGTCTTCTTTTGTGTTCAAAAGAAAAAAAAAAAAGGAAAAAATACAGGTTTGTAACAAGTGAAGTTTTTTTTTTTAATTTGTCAAGCTGCTGTGTTAAAACCATTGTAATGTTTTCTCAGTGAATATTAAATTACAGAAAGAGCTGCAGTTTTGTTTTGTTTTTTGTATTTTTTAAAAATGCTTTAAAAGTAACTTTAAATCAAATAATTAGTAATGTAATCAAATTACAATTTTCCAGTAGGAATCAGTAACTTGTAATCTATTACTATTTTAAAAGTAACTTGGTTATGGCCTTTGGTATTTTTCCATTTTGTTCATGGTATTGTTTTTCCTGCAGGAATATCAATGGCTATTAGTTTCAACAGGACTGAGCACTCAAATACAAATTCAGTAACACTTTATTTTGATGGTCCATTTGAGTATTAGTAGACTGGCTGCTTAATAGCTGTTGATACTGACATTCAACAAACATTTATCTGACTATAAGAAACTTTGGACATGGACATGTCAACTTACACTAACCCAACCCCTAACCCCAACCCTAACCCCAACCTAACAGTTTACTTATAATCTAATGAGAATTAGTTGACATGTAACTTAAATTCAACAAACGGACCATCAAAATAAAGTGTGACCACAAATTTTCCTGCAGTGTGTACATGTCCTACTTTCTAGTTCAGTTCATCTTTATTTTTTTATTTTTTTTTTCATTTTTATTCATGTTCAGTGCTTTTTACAATGCAGATTGTGTCAAATTAGCTTTGCATTGATGAAGAATAGAGAGTAAAAGCCAGAATATTTCAAATTGTGTAACATTAATCCAGCAATTCAGGCAGATGTGACAGTAGCGTGGAATGTAGTTGTAGTTCAAGTTCAGTTCAGTTCAGTTCATTCATTCATTCATTTTCTTTTTGGCCAACTTATTCAGCATTTGCTTTACGCTGCAGATGCCCTTCCAGATGCAACCCATCACTGGGAAACAGTTCAGTTAAGTATACAATAAATGTCACTGTTGAAGTCCAGTTCAGTGTAGTTCAGATTAGTATAATGCAAAACTCCACAGACGCATCGTCCTGTAGAACAATATATATACACAGTTGAGTCATTTTTAGCGTTTTTGGCTTAATCATAACAGTAGCTGAGCAGGAAGCAAACTTGGAGGAGAGGGAGGATGGGATCAGGAAAGGTCCGCAAACTCAAGACGCCAGAAGCGCAATGTCGCTACATATCAACCCACTACACACAAGGCTATTGGCGCTGACGCAACAATATAGTTTTGAATGCGAGAAAAACAACAAGACTGACCAACAATGACCTCTTTCAGAAATGAGAATCCAGATGGGATGCTTTTATATTGTGAGAAACCTTCCCCACAGTCCAATCTGTTAGAAAAAGAAACACATCCGTAAACATGTACATTTTAAATGCAGCTCTCGGAGGAATATGACAACAAGGCCATTATCAACTGAGAGCTTAGTCAATCAATGCCTACGCGGCTGCTGCAGGGTCACAGATGTCAGCCTCTCTCTTTATTAACCATGTGTTTACGTGAAATAGCCTCTTTGCGCTTGGTGGGATGCATTTGCAAATGTGAATCGGGCTTCTCTGAATTGTCTGACTGACTCTCGGCAGTGAGAGAAGATGGAAAGATTTAAGAGAGAGAGGAGGGAGAACAAGGTTTCAAATGAGAAGTGAAATCATATTTCTTTTAACAGACAAGGCACCATGGTTACACAAAGCATATCAGTTCGGCCCGTGGGCGGCTTTTTTCCCACTGGGCAGAGTAGTGAGATTCAGAGTAATACACCTGTGTGTGTGTGTGTGTGTGTGTGTGTGTGTGTGTGTGTGTGTGTGTGTATCGCACTGGAGGTAAAACAGATCTAGGTTAATAAAAGCCAACTGAACTCCCAGTGAGCTGAGAGGAAAGAGAGTGATCCCTCAAGACATGGGAGACAGGAAGACAGAAGCAAGAACTGAGCTGAGCTGAGACATGATTGTAGTTAGACATAGAAAAGGTACAGAAATGGTATTATATATATGACAAAGAATGTGTAGTTAATATTTCACCCTAAAACAAAACAAAACAAAACAAAACAAAACAAAACAAAACAAAACAA
>CAIGQQ010003112.1:2047-70287 GCA_903798035.1 Danio albolineatus | reverse complement strand
AAAACAAAACAAAACAAAACAAAACAAAACAAAACAAAACAAAACAAAACAAAACAAAACAAAACAAAACAAAACAAAACAAAACAAAATGTAAAAAATAAATAAATAAATAAATAAAATAAAACCTGACTTTAGGGCCATAATTTTATCATTGTGAAAACAATTGTCAAACAATGTGGTAAATATAATCAAAAAACATTTTTTACATTACTTTTATTTAAAAAAAAAAAAAAATAAAAATTATATATATAAATATTTATATATATATATATAGAGAGAGAGAGAGAGAGAGAGAGAGAGACCTTTTATCAGTTTAAGATATGCACATTGGATTTATTTATATACTGTAATGAAAGAAGGATGTTAAAGACTTGGTTGACCCAAAAAAGTAACTTATTTTATTAATTACTCACCCTCATGCCATCTTCAGAACACAAAGTAAAATATTTTAGGTGAAATCTGAGAGCTCCCTAATCCTCCATTAACATCAACAGTATTGACTTCAAAGTCCAGAAAAATACCAAAACACATTCTTAAAACTGCAAAATCGTTAAAAACTTCAATCGTTCAATCGGAATATTACAAAGCTACAAAAACATTTATTCTACAGTTTCTTCTCCTCAGTGTCAGTATAGTGTGGTCGTTATGAGTGCGCTGTGCACTGATGTATTCCCCGGACGCCCACAAGAGATTTCCTCTGTTAGAAACAAAAGCACACACAGCAAAATACTCTGAGTAAAATTCACTCAGTTCAGAGAGTATTTGGGCCTCTCTTCAAATAAGGGCAAACAGGTTGATAATAAGTAAAGCTGCTGTTTGTGGAGTTCCTTAATGACCCTCTGCTGAGATTTTGAGAGATTCAATGTATTATATCTGATTATAGCTGATTTCATCTAAGGCTGTGACCGAAGTCAGTTGTAGTTTTGTGTTTCTCTTCTGTGTTTCTGTTTATTAACAGCGGGTGCTCATCATCACTTAATTAATCCTTTCATTGTCTCCTTTACTTGAGTAACTTTAACTTTAAGAGAGGGACCAAATACTATTTGAACTGAGTAAATTTTACTCAGAGGATTTTGCTGTGCAGGTGCATCTGAGCTACTATAGTAAGTCAGGAGTATAGCCAAGCACAATTTGTGAATGTGCGCCCTTCTGACACTAAGCAGAGGACACTGTTAAAAAAAGTATTTTATGAGAACACAAAAGAAATTGCTTAGCTTCATAATAATCTCATTGAATCACTGAAGGCATATGTTTTGAGGATGTTATATTGGTATTTTTCTGCACTTTGAGTTGGGACCATTTCTGTCCATGGAGGATAAGGGAGCTCTCAGATTTCACCTAAAATGTCTTAATTTGTGATTGAAAGACGAATGAAGGACTCGTCTTGTAGTCGTTCAGGTGTGGAACGATATGAGAGTGTAGAATTAATAGCATAACTTACTGTTTCGAATATAGGAAAATATAGGCAAGGCAAGGCAAGGCAAGGCAAGGCAAGGCAAGGCAAGGCACGGCAAGGCAAGGCAAGGCAAGGGAAGGCAAGTTTATTGATATAGCACATTTCATACACAGTGGCAATTCAAAGTGCTTTACATAAACATAAATATAAGGAAAATAGTCCTGCTAAGTCCTCTAAATGCAAGTATTTTCTGTCATCTGATGTAATTCACTTTATTCAACTTTGGACTGTGGGGGAATTCGGAGCAATTGGAGGAAACCCACGTGAACGCAGGGAGAACATGCAAACTCCACACAGAAATGCCAACTAGACCAGCTGGGACTCGAACCAGTGACCTTCTTGCTGTGAGATGACAGTGCTAACCACTGAGCCACCCTGTTACCCCGAGGTTAATTTATTAAATGGAAAATACAGTAATATTACAAAATGTTATTACAATTTTAAGAATATGTAATTTTTCCTGTGGCAGAAAAATGTTTTGCAGTTGTCAATTTCATATGATCCTTCTGAATTCACTCTATTATGCTGATTTGTACTCAAGAAACATACACTATTATCATCACAGCAGAAAATTGTTGTGCAGCTCAGGATTCTTTGATGAACAGAAAGTTCAATTACAAACAAGGATGCACAGGAGTTTTTATTGAAAGCGGGCCATCATTTCAAGCACCAATGTGGTACTACAAGACAAAATAAAGCACTATGACACTTGTTTGCTATAATCACATTAACCAAGCTCAAATAAATTGCCTTCCAAAAAACAAGCCTGTAAAAAAACACCTTGTTTTGTGTGCTTTTTTTAAATAATGTTTGAACAATCATGTTATAAGTATGGATAGTTCGGTGTCTGTTAGAAAGCTTTTGACATCATGAGTGATTTTACTGATGAGTATGAAGCATCAAATCAAGTGCGTTTTTGACAACAAAAAGTGGAAAAGGCTCAAAATAATTCAAACCATTTGAGAACTGACAGTACCAGGTGAAAACGACCAAATAATTCTGAACATCTTTTTCTCAAATGATGAGCAACAATTGACTAAATTATCAACATTAAGAGACCGTACAAGGAAAAACTCTTTTGTTTGTTGTTGCTTTTTTTGTTTCAAGGATTGCTTTGCTTTTGTGTTATACCTTTAATTTATTACATTAATAGCTAGTTCGAAACCAAAATAAATCTGATTTGCACTTCAACCACCAGCTGTTTTTGTATGCAGTGTATATATTACACACAGAAATAGCTTGACCTTTTTTAAAATTCATGCATTTCCAAGACGCAATTACAAGACACACAATCCCTTATCCATGGGGACACATATGCGTATAGCTTCTGAAAGATTAGCTTAACTCCTTTTAAATCTATTGATTCGTTCCATTTGGTTGCGTTGCTTCTTCACTGATATTAAATTTCAGTCAGTAAAGGTATTTTGATTGAGGTTGCTAAACTAATTTTGATTGGCACTAAACTAATCCTAATAAGCAGCTAAAAAAGAGGTAACAGCAGTTTTGGTCACACTTTATTTTGATGGTTCGTTTGTTGAACTTCAGTTACATTGCAACTAATTCTCATTAGATTATAAGTAGACTGTTAGGTTGGGGTTAGGGGTAGGGTTAGTGTAAGTTGACATGTACTTGCAAAGTTTCTTATAGTCAGTTAAATGTCTGTTGAATGTCAGTATCAACAGATAATAAGTAGACAGTCTACTAATACTCAAATGGACCATCGAAATAAAGTGTTACCGCAGATTTTATAGATCATCAATTAATATGCTACAATTAGTCGTTCCATGATAAAGTCGTACAGTTTCAGAATCATATGATGACACAAATAAACATTTTTGGTAAACTATTCCTAATCACAACAACACTACTGCACTTATATCCCTTGACAAATGTCAGTTTTTTTATTTTAGTGGCTAATTTATATGAATTTGTGCGTTCTCGTTCATGCAATTTGATACAATTTGCTTATCCCCCAATGACGGTTGGGTTTGGTGCAATATCCCTTTTTTTTTAATTGTACATTTGTAGTATGACAAACTCCTATGAATTTGTACAAATTAGCCACTAAATTGACAGAGTTTACTGGATTAGATCAGGCTGGATAAGTTCACTGTTATGAGTTTCCTGTAGACTCTTAAGTAACTTACTGACGGCAGTTCACCAGTAACCTACTGTAAATAAATTACAGCAAGAATACTGTATTTACATTTATAGCATCATTCATATTGCTATGTAGTTTCACAATACAACTTTAAAATACAGTAACATACTGCATAACAGCCCTACAGCAAAATTTACAGTGTAAATAAGTAAAAGCTTTATAGTGTTCAGAATAACCAAAATATTTATTGAAACTGATTACTCAATTTTTTTCCCAGTTAATATTAGGTGATTAGAACTTTATTTTTGATTTGCACTAAAAAAAAAATGATCTTATGCCATTTACTTGCAAAAACATGTTGTCCCAAAGCCTCATGGCTGTTTAGCAGATACTAATTTTACTATACATTTTATAAGCAATCTTAAATTATTAATTTGAGCTCATCCTGAACCTTGCCTCAGGCTTAGTCTCACAATAGTACCCTCTTAAAATTTACTCTATAACCTGTAAAGTGAAAGACTAACTAAAGATATATAGACTTTCAGAAGTTAGCATTCAGAATGTATTAATCTTCTATTCGCATTTCAATTCACAAGTCAGAGTTTGCCAAACTTCAGAGTCACACGGTGGCTCAGTGGTTTGCAATGCCGCCTGACGGCAAGAAGGTTGCTGGTTCAAGTCCCGACTGGGTCAGTTGGCATTTGTGGCATGTTCTCCCCCTGTTCACGTGGGTTTCCTTTGAGTGCTCCAGTTTCCCCCACAGTCCAAAGACATGCACTATAGGTGAATTGAATAAACTAAACTGGCCGTAGTGTATTGGTGTGAATGCAGGAGTGTGTGGGTGTTTCCCAGTATTGGGTTGAAGCTGGAAGGGCATCCATGGTGATAAACATATACTGGATAAGTTGGTGGTTCATTCCACTGTAGCGACCCTTGATAAATAAAGGGACTAAACAGAAGAGATTAATTAAATTAATCAAAGGATATTAATTAATTAAAATAGTTAAAAATTAAAAAATTAAATTAAAAACCATTAAATTAATAATTAATAATTATTAATTTAATTAATCATTAATCATTAATTAATAATGAATAATTAAATACATTGAATGTTTACTTATATTTGAGTGCAGTAAACAAATTTAATTCAATTAATTTTTTGTTTTGTATTTTGAAAGATGAAAGGTCAGACATAAAAACTATTTGACAGTTAAATCTATTAGCACAGCTTTCAAAATGAATTGTAATTCGCATGTTGTATGTCACCTTGGCTTGTAACAGTTTTATTTTTTTTATTCTAGACACTTATCAGCCACTTACAATTCTTCTCAACCCACTTCTAAAGGCCAACCGATAACCTCTGCCTATTGAAAAGGTTTACAGTCAGTGGTTTCAAGTTGACAAGAGTAACAGGCAAAGAAAGAGATGTTTAAAGGGGGTTTTATCACATTAATCTCTCAGTAGGAGGTTTGTAAAACTGCTAAAGATTCTGCCCAAGGTGCTGGAGGACAGATTAAAGAGAAACTTGTTATTTAGGAGAGACAGTGAGAGAGACGGAGCTTCCTGTAGCACCAGCTGTGTTTCAAAAGCGTTGGCTAATGAGATAAACATAGGTTCTTCAAATCCTCAAAGGACCTCAAGCTAATAGTCTCGTCCCTAGGTGGTGTGAATGAAGAGACAAGCTCTTTGGATGCACCTGTTTGTGGAAACATAGAGCCTGTGATGAAAGATGTTGCATGTGTTGCGCTGTAGAAATGGGACTTGGAGGCTGTAGCTGGAAATTGGATTAAGCTCTCTTTACTTCCTAAAATAAACCGATACATTTTTGAAGAAACTGAATGAAACAAACAGTATAACTGTTTTTTTACAACATATTTGTTTAGTCATCGCCTGATTGTAGTTTTCTTTCTCTCAAAAGAAAAACCTTCATGATGAAGTTTTGTTCCACCGTTGTCTTTAGTTTCTTTTAATATATGGTCAAACTAGATTTTGTGGGTGCAAAATTCTCATTGACACTAATGATTGTTACATGACAACCCAAAACTCAACCTAAAAATAACAAACAAACAAACAAATTAATTATTATTTTTGTTATTAAAATGATTAAAGATTGATTGATTGATTAAACTCATAATGCATCCAACATTCAAAGAGTATTGAATCCCTGTATAGTAGGCCCAGAATATTAGTAGCTGTAGCTCTCATCCTCTGTCTGAGGAGTTTATCCTGCTCCCTTCGGGACGAAGGTTTCAGATGCTTTTTAGTAGGACAGAACGTGCGGGATCTTTGTCCCATCATCTATTGTCGCTCTGAATAAATAGTAATACTTTATAAGGTACTTTTGTATGTGTATAATGTGGGTATGTACAGTATATGTGTGATTTAATTGTTTGTATCAAATGCCAAACTTTCCTGCAAAAAGAATCTACCTATGGGTAACTCAACTCATGAAATCTTTCCCGCTTCACTACAAGGATGTAGTTATCTTCTAAACGCAACAAAATAAAAAAAAAGTTTACAGTTTCCTGCATTTAATGGACTTTGCACTTCAAGACAATATTTTTTTCATATTTTTACATTTTGTAAAAATAAATTAGCTACTTGTATTATACCGTAAAGCTATTTTGAAAGACTTTTTTTTAAAAGGGCTATAAAAATTAAGTTGAGCTGACTTGGCTTTCCGTTTCTCATTCCAGACGCTAACACAAATACATAAAATGTGTCATAAACATGCAGTGATATTAATTCATTAAATAAGAATGCACGCAATTGGGTTTTAACAATTACAGTATGAATCGGATGCTATCATTAAGGAGGTCAGCCATAAACACATTAGCAGGCTTTCCATCACTCTGTAATAATGCACAG
The DNA here is from genome assembly GCA_903798035.1 of Danio albolineatus. Classification (NCBI taxonomy): domain Eukaryota; kingdom Metazoa; phylum Chordata; class Actinopteri; order Cypriniformes; family Danionidae; genus Danio; species Danio albolineatus. The sequence goes on along the minus strand of CAIGQQ010003112.1, from coordinate 63,862 downwards.
TTTGAAGTATTATATCAGAAATGAATGAAGGAAAAGCCAATTGTGAATAAAAATCCCTTATTTCTCAAAAAAAAAGTTGCTTAATTTAGAACTTGTGTTCAAATGTGTTAGTGTGAATAATATGGGATTGAAACAAATTTGCTGAATTAACTATACCTGAATTAACTCTCTTGTGACTAATCAGCTGTCTTCATGTTGGTTACCTTGTTTACTGTTGGTTTCTAGGTTACCAATACTACTCTGAGCAGCTCTAACAATTTGATACATTATTCATATTTGGCTTTTTTTTCTTTTTTCTTTTTTTTTTGCAAACTTTGAAAAGATGGTTCATGTTAGGATTAAAACCCGCCGATTGGCAGTTTAACTTTAACCTGTTCAGCAGAACTATTCTCTTCAGAGAATGCCACGACAATAATTGGTCTGACGATATATCAAAGAAGAAGTCACTTTTTCCTATTGCCCAAGACAGCAGGTCCCTAAAGTCACACTGAGAATGCAATACTTGTTTAGAGTTAATGTCTTTAAAGAATTTTGTTTTTAGAATATGTGAAATAAAGCTTGAGTAAACGCATTTGGTTCATACATTTGTTTTCATTCTCTCAATACTACATTTTCTCCCTATTTTACATTGTTCTATTTTTATTCCTTTATTATGTGTTTCTATACTGTCATAGTCATTCTGTTGCACTGTAGAGCAAAATCCTCGTATGTGTAAAGATACCTGGCAATAAAGCTATTTATGATTTTCTGTTTTTGATTTCAGGCACTGATCTTTGAGCAAAGTAAAATACTGAGCTATAACATTTCATAGCAAATGGATGCTGTTTTCCTTTAGGCTTGCAATCTATTACATTTTATGCATCTAAACCTGGCTGGCTTTAATTTGTAATGCCTACTGCTGCAGGATGCCTCACTGCTGTTTTATTTTTACCCTAAAAATCTATTTTACTGAAAAATCTATTTTTTTCCTCTTTATTTTATAGGTCTATCAATATATGCATGAAACGATAACAGTAAATGGATGTCCGGAGTATCAAGCACGTGCTACAGCAAAGGTAGGCTGACTTTGTGTTTCATTTTATCTGCTGAACTTATTATTAAGTACTTTTCGGTCATCTAAAAAGCAATTTATTGATTAAAAACATTTTCAAAAGTGTTTCTGCACAAACATTATAAACACAATTAGCAATTGGCCAGAGCAGCATGCAAACACTTGCCAGTTGCTCCTCAGCCTCGCCACTGAAACAGCGTTCATTCAGATTCATACTGTGTGAAGAGTGCACTCTTGTGAGAAAGAGAAAGCGAGAAGGCATAAAACAGAGACAGTGGGAATTACTGAGTACTGGATGAGCCGAAATGCTTTGCTGAATTTTTAGTAGGAGAATTTCAAGCACAGCACTGGTTTCTCCAGAGACGGGTCACAGTCCCCAGTCAAATATGGTTTACGGAGAGGCGGGTAATTTCGCAGAGCATGTCAGATATCTCAGAGTGACTTCTGAAAAGACACCCTGTCATTTTGTAACACGCTTGATTGTACTTTGAAAAATATATACGTTGCAGACATGAATGGTCGCATGCAGGTGCATTACAATTGAAATATTTTCTGTTTTAAAACATTTGATTTAAATTTTATTGTGTCATTGTGAAGGCAAAGCTGGATTTTCAGCCACTGCCTTTTTTATTTTAAAATGCAGATTAGAACTCAAAAATATAGTACTAAATTGTTATAATTAATGTTGAAAACACTGCTTAAGGTTTTTGGGGAATCTATGATGCATTGTTTTTGTTTGTTTGTTTGTTTGTTTGTTTTTTAAGATGAATAAAAAGATAAAAAGTTTAAAATGGACAGAATATAACTGAAATATCTGTCAATTTTGATCAACTTGCTTAATAAAATGATATATACTTTTCATATATAATTCAATCTCACTTACTCCAGGTCAGTGTAGTATTGGTTGTATATTTGAAAAAATATTCAAATGGATAGTAAAACCAAATCTGAGTGTAGTCACAATGACTCATAGGTTAAAGGTGCAGTATGTAAGTGGTTGAATTAGGTATTGCACTCCTGGTTCAAAACACAAGCAAGAGCAGGTTGCCAAATTGACAACACCAACAAAGGCTGATTTACATCATAAAATAAAAAGGATTTTAAATAAAAGCAACAATACGCGATCAAAGGAATATTTTCCATATTAAAAGGAGTTTTTGTCCTAACCAACACGGGTTCTAACAGCATCCATTTCTTGCAGCTGAACAACAGAAAACTGACAATGATCACCTCAGGTACACCTTATGTGCTTTATTCAGTGTTAAATGCTAATAATGTGAATTTAAATGCCATTTTACATGGCATTTATTGCCATATACTGAAAACAGCAGCAGATCTCGGATCTTGAAAAATAAACCATTTAGAACTGCCACTCAGTGCAAGCCAACACATATCAGTGATTCAGCATCTACTGTACATTTAATAAGGTTAAAGAGGTTTAATACGTATTAATTAGACTGTAAACCTTACCATTTCGTTGGAGTGCAGTAAGTGTATATATTCTGTGCTTCTGAATGGCTGTATTTAAATTTCTGTCATGTTTCGTCTGGTGCAAAGAGCCAAATTTCTTATTACTGCGTATCTCATTACATAGCGTGTTGTTAGGACACGGGGTTACAATGTAGCATGCTCACCTAATGTTTACTTATTATTTGCTAATTTATAACCATTGATGTGAATCTGCGACTTATTTCAGAGGCTGTTACTGTCCACCAAAGGCCGTATTTCGGTTGTGGACGCATGAGCCTTTATGACTGAATGAATTTAATATGCAGTTTTCCACCAAGACAACCCTGGGTGCTGAAATATAATTGGCTAAACTGGCAGAATAAAGACGTTCTAGCACATACCTCACATTTTCAAAGCAGAATACTTTAGCATTCTGAGTTTAGCATTGTTTTTCAGATAAACAAGAATGTTAACTTAGCATGTTTCTTAAATATCTGCAAACATTATGATAGTCAAAAAAATACATACAGCACCTTTAACTCATCCTTCAACAGAATGAAAATACAGTTTTTATATTTTTAGATGGTGCTTTAATATGAATCTTTTAATAAGAATTTTACACAGTACTAAGAAGTTGGATTTTAGTTAACCCCCATCCACAACTGCAGCAACCCATATCAGAAGGGCATCACAATTTGCACTGTTTATGAGTGTGTGTGTTTTATGTTAAAAATAGTTGAAAGCAAATCTTAAAACTCCTGCTTTCTGTTCAGTTCCTGCACCAATTAGCATTTTTTTGAAAAGGAAAAGAAAAAAGGGGAAAAAATGAACAAAACTAAAACTAGCCTATTTATAAAAGGGCTCTTTTGAACATATTGCTAACCATTTATTCAAAAAGCCAACCAAATTGTTTGTCAGGAAAATATGTGATATCTCTACATCACAAACAGGGACAAATACCAATCAGCCAAATTTTAAAGCCCTGCCATTTAAAGGCCACCATGCTGTCTAGAGAGTTCTGCCCACAATCTCTCTCCACATGGCTGGACAGAGCAGGAGTAACACCATCAGACCCAAAGCTGTGAAAGGCAAGCGAGACAGAAAGCACGCTTGGGATGCTACGAAGGATGCTGAGTGGTACCCTGCCATACCTTCCATAGCTCAATAGGCTGCTCTTGTGGGTGTTGTTATAATTGTGTTTTGATCCCAATTAGGCTTGCGTTCAGTGTAATAGTCTATTAATTATGCAAATCCGAGTAAAAGCAGAAGAGTTTCCTGGTTATCGAGGACGTTCTTTGCATTTCAATATCTGAAATGCTAAAATGTCCACCGAGATGCACTAATTTAGTACTTTAAATGGGCCATCAAAGTTTCTTTTCAAAACACTTTGATGTGCTCAGAAAAAAAGTGATATATTTTAAGTGTGAGAACTGAAAGCCTCATTCCTAGCTCAAAAATACCATTGTTAAACATGACCGCCAACAATTAGACATCAAAAGAGCATATTCAGTGTAGAATGGCCCAGTTACAGTGAATGTGGGAACAGGATAATACTTTGGTAACACTTTTTAGTGATGTTTAGTTGATGTATTTACTAACATGAACAAGCAAATACGAATAATGTTTGCACATTTATTAATTATAGTTCATAATTTACTAAAGCATCCGTTGATGAATTTGGAGTTAACATAAACTAACAATGAACAATTGTATTTTCATTAGCTAACAATAACAAAAATAATAAATACTGTAATAAATGTATTGTTCATTGTTTGTTCATGTAAGTAAATGTAAATATATTATACATATCAATGTTATACAAATACATTAAATACAAATACATACATCAATATTAACTATGTGCTCAATATTGTAAAGTGTTACCTTTACTTTCCATAAGCACTAGAGGTAGATGCTTTTATCATACTTGCTATATAAACAAGAGTAATGTGTCCTTCAACTTGATTATTTGTTGTGAGCAAATAAATGAGCAAACAAAATAAAAATTTCCGATTTTGCTGTAATATTGGAACTATGTGCTGATTTAAAACATTGAGATTATAGACTAAACATACACTCTAAAAAAAAAAGGTGCTAAATAGCACCAAAACTGGTTCTTTGGCTCATAATGAGGGGGGAACCTCCTCACAATTTTTTTTTTTTTTTTGCTGATGATGTGACAATAAAAGTGATTTGATTTTACCTTTTTTGGTGCTATACAGCATCTTAAAGAAATAGGTGCTATACTGTATAGTACTTTTTTCAAATGGCGCTATATAGCAGCTATATTTTACCCTTTATACTTTACCCTTTCCGCAAAAAAAGCTGGCACAAGAATTACGAGAATTAGCTATAAGAACAAGTGCTTACCAGTAGTAGTGGTGCTATACTGTATAACACTTTAACCCCCCCAAAGAACCACTGAAAAATCTTTATGGTGCTTTAAAGGTTCTTTACACAGTAAAAGTGCTATATAGCACCTTAACCACCTTAAAGAACCACTGAAGAACCACTGAAGAACTCTTTTTTTAAAAGTGTATCTAAAATCTGTAAAGCCTGATGAGCCAAAACATTTTGACTAGTCACAAGTGAAGTGAATGTTATAGATCTTCTCCAAACAAGACTGCATTTTAAAGTCTGGCTAGATTAGATTGTAAGCAAACAATTTGTTCTCTTAATAAGTTGAATAACCCAAGCCAGATTGTCAAACAAGAGCCAAACTGTTATAGCAAGAAGACTAGGTCAGAGTATCTCGGAAACAATGAGGCTGGAGGGTTACTTCTGGTCAGCAGTAATGAGAAATTACCAACAGTGTGATGGATGGCCAAGACTCATTGAAGCACAATGGCAACAAAGGCTCCTGTTGTCTGTGCCAACAGAAGGTCTAGTGTGACATGTTTTTAATGATGTTATGGCTAGAATGTGTCGAAGCACAGTGCACTGCACCACTGAGTATGGGACTGCACAGTTACAGACCAATCAGAGTGCAAATGATGGCCCCTACACGTCAAATGTGCATACAACGTGCACAGAAGTGTCATAACTGGACCTTGGAACCATTAAAGCAAATGATTTGATGAAAACACATTCTTTTTGCATTTTTACATGACAGACATGTGCAACATTTTCCTAGGGATGTGTTGTCACCTGTGTTGTCAAACTGTAAAGTGACAACAAGCTGGTGAATGGAGTGTGATGCTCTTGACAATGTTCTGTTGAGAAACACTGGTCTGGCCATTCATGTGGATGTACATGCATCCCTTTATGAAAATGATGTTCCTTGAGAAAGTAACCAGTCTAACCGGTTCGAGAGTTGGACTTGTGGTCCAAATGTTGCAAGTTCAAGTCCCGGCACTAGGTGTTTGGAGTGAATAACCAAAGCTCTCTTCTACCTTCAATATCACAGTAGATATGATTCAATTGAACAAGTAAAGTAACCCCCAACAGCTCCCTGGGTGGCCCACTTTTCTGGGTGAGTGTTCATGGGTGTGAGTTGGTTTGAATAAAAGCATCCACTAAATTCTTAAATGTAAAACCAATAGCAAAATATAAACCACCCTGCCACATGGCATACAATGTTTATTAATTCATTCATTCTGCTTCGGCTTGGTCTCTATTTCAGAGATTACACAGAACCATGAACCAATTATTCCAGCAAATGTTTTACACAGGAATGCCAACTGGCCCAGCTGGGACTCAAACCAGCAACCTTCTTGCTGTTAGGCAACAGTGCTAACCACTGAGCCACCGTGTCGTCCCGGCACACAATGTAAAGAAATGGTTTGAAGAACGTGACGAAGACTTTAGAATGTTGCTCTGTTAAGTACCTGTGGGATGTGCTGGACCAACAATTTCATCCATGTGAAGTCCACCTTACAACCTACATTAGGATCTACTGCTAATGAAGTTACCGCATGACACTTTCAGATGTCTCGGGGGATCAAATGTGTTTTGGCAATACTATGACTACAGCAATATTAGGCATGTGGTCATAAGATTTTGGCTAACTGATACATAGTAATCAGGTATTTTAAAATGTTCCTGTTGACTTTAAACGAATTATTCATAATTTAATTCTATAACATTGATTTGGAAAGTGATTTGTGAAAATGTGTGCTGGTGCGTTGGCTGCAGCTCTGCAAAACATGTGTAGAGTGACTGGATGAAGCTTATTCTTAAAAGCAATGCAAAGTAAAAGCAATGATGTTATTGCATAAGTGACTTATTTCATTAAGAAAACGGCAGATGTTTTTCAATGTCACACTTCGTTCCAGCCCACTTAAGGATATCATCTACTCAGTGTTTGAGCACATTTTACTGAAAGTCATGCTGGCAATCTCCCATTCACTCCTCTAGGACATTCTTTAAAGCTTGTGGGAGTGAGCATCAGTAACAAAGGAGAGGAGAGCTTAGCGAAGGGTCAATTATAACTTTTTTACAATAAGTACAAAACAACCTTGACTAACGTTATAAGAGGGCCTTGGGGGAAATAAAAAAAAAAAAAAAACAATTGTATGACCTTAATATTTAATTAGGCTTGTCATTACTGAGGGACAAGTTTGAAGGAGAGGTCAATACTTTGGTATTGAAGTTTTATGATCTAAAATTGCTTTCTTCTACCTAAGCTCATGACTGGTTGCCAGTTCATGCACAGCGTACACTTTCAGAATTTTAATAAATGAACGTCCTTGCCATTGATTCAGAGTTATAATTTCATTTAAATTAGTACTTGCTGCCATCTAGAAATGGTTGCCATTATTCTCAGTGACGTTTCAGTTTCTGATTTTGAAATGATGAAATCAAAGAATACATTTAACTAATAATGATTTTTAAAATAGGGTTGTAGAAATAAAATGGAGCAATACTATGGCAGTGGCACTTATATCGAAAATCAGCAGTACTTTCTCTAATTGGTATGCTCTGTAAGCAAGCTTCTCCAGATGAGCAAAATTAGCATATCAATTAAAGTTCTATTGCAGGATGTAAATTACAAAAGTCTTGGAGTGCCTCAAAGCACCTCGCTTGGTCACTTTAAAAAGTTACTACAGGTTTCGAAAGGCAAATTGGACTCAAATCACTAGCACAAGGGCAATTAGCATGTGTGAGCAGCTTTCGTCCGCCTGCCGTTGGGACAGTTTTCAATCGATAGCACATAAATAGGAAGAAGAACAGCTCTAAAAGCTCCAAGTCATCCTTTGGGATACCCTGCAGCAATTGTCAATGAGCTCCAGTCGGATACTCTGGATGTATTTTTTCATCCAAACGCCAAGTGCATTCCAAGTGCATTGCTGGTGTAAATGTAAAAAGCCGATATTCATTACCAATAGAGACTCTTTGTAGAATCTGTGTAATTATTTAAGATGTAATTTGTAAGGTTCACAATGGGCTTGAATTGGCCATTGCTCAGAATAATGTGACCGCTACTGGCTTATCTGTCGACCTATAACTCTCTTTAAACAGTTTAACTAGGAATTCCTATTCTGTAAACGAACTCACCCTGTTTACTCACCTTGTCTTTCCAGAGATGTGTTCCGTCATTTAAAACACAATACGAGAAATTCATTCATTCGTTCATTCATTGTCCTTCAGCTTAATCCCTTTATTTAATCCCACAGCGGAATGAACCGTCAACTATTACAGCATATGTTTTAAGCAGCAGATGCCCTTCCAGCCGCAGACCATTACTGGGAAACACCCATATTCTCACTCATTCACACACACACTCATACACTACAGCCAGTTTAGTTTATTCGATTCACTTATAGCGCACGTCTTTGGACTGTGGGGGAAACCCAAGCCAACACGGGGAGAACAGGGAGTATAGGGAGAACATGCAAACTCCACGCAGAAATGCCAACTGGCCCAGTCAGAAATTCAGACAAATGTTAATGCTGCTCTTTTTATGTATTGTAAATATACTAATGCAGTGCCAAACAAAGCTACTTAGGCCATAGTATAAGCATTGCCATTTGTTGCTAATGGGATCAAACATGGCTTGTCACTCAAACTCTGAAAGATTTTAGAATATTTTTTGATGAATAGCAGAGAAATTACAAACGACAAAGTGTGAGAGAGCAATTCATTTTAAAGGATATTTAAGTAAAGGTAAAGGTATTCAGTGAGCGAATATAAGCATTTGCACATTTGTGATGTTTTTTGTTGTTTTATTTGGCTTTTTTGGTTGTTAACAGTTTATAGTATAGCTTTAAACTACTATATAGTAGCAAAAATATTGAATGTATAAAGGATTGTTATTGTTAAGATTTATTTCTGCAATTCATTTATGACAGGATAGCATATAGATTAGAATCGAGAGTGAGAAAGGGGGGATGGGGTCGACAAAGGTCTGCCGACTGGGACTCAAACTTGAATATAAATGTGTTTGTGTGTGTGTGTGTGTGTAAAAGAGCACATACACACACAAATACATATGTATGAATAGATATGTACGAATGTATATAGTTTATACAGTATAAATGTTCTAGTTTGAAAAAAAAAAACTAGAAAGAATTTAGAAGAATTTATATTTATATCTGCATTCAAGTGGTGACAAACGCATAAACACATTAGGAAAGAATGAAATGCTTTTTTTGTTTAAAAGTATATAAAAGTATAGTTTTTTTTACGGTATTTTGATATATAATGTGGTCATATATTAATAGCAGAACATATTCTGAGAGCTGACAAATTTAGGTGAAAATCATCACAAACATTAGTGGTGGCTGGCAACTTTAAAAAAATTCTGACTGGGAAAAAGTCATTAAGCTTAAAAAATGTCCTTTATATCAACAAATAATACTTGATTATACATTTTACATGTGAATATACAAATATTATGTTTGTTTACATTTGGTATATAGGCTGCTTGTTTTCTCTCAGAGAAGATGTAGCTGTGAAGGTTAAGGAACTGGGAAGCGGCTGTCTTGAATGCAGAGCACTTTCAAACAGCATTCCTTTCAGTGTGACACGAAACACTCCGACAGGGAAGGTGCTGTTCTTTCAGTTTCAGAGATCAGAGAACTGCTTGCTTTGCCATTTGGGATTTTTTTTTCTCTGAAAATCCTTGGTGTTTTTTTTTCTACTGTTTCCTGTGTTTGAATGCCTTAATAATGAGTGAGGCCCCACAGTGCTGCACCTGTAGCTACAGTGTGGATCAGCAGGAAGGTCTTTTGTCTTCCTTCACATTCTCCGTCTCCTGGTGGCTGTGCCTGGCTAACAAGCTCTGAAGTCTTAGGAATTCAGACGACAATGCAGGCAGCAGTGCAGGGTTTTTATTCTGCTAAATTTACAGCACAAACAGAACTTGTTGAAATATTCTTTCAGGCTGTGGAAAAACTGTGCAATATGACCAAAAGTATGAGGATAACTGGACATTTTTGTTATAATATCATCTTCTATAAAGACTAGACTTTGACTTGAGCATAAAGTAAACAAAGAAGTTAAATTCGGCTTTTAATAACATAGCATTGGAAGCCAATTTTGAACAAGCCATATAACACTTTTGTGGTACTGATAGTCTAGGTATATAGAGAGCGTGTTATTATATAGTGGAAAAATACTAAATTGGGCCCACTTTTGACTTCAGAGCTGCTTTAATTCTTCATGTCACAGTTTCATCAAAGTGGTGTAATCATTCTTCAGAACCTTTCGGTTCATATTGACATGACAGCATCACATGGCTGTTGCAGATTTGTTGGCTGCACATCCTTGATGCAAATCTCCCATTTTATCACATCCCAAAAGTGCTCTATTTGATTGAGACCTGTTGACTGTGGAGGCCATTTTAGAATAATGAAATCATTCATTCATTTTCTAGTCGGCTTAGTCCCTTTATTAATCCGGGGTCGCCACAGCGGAATGATCCGCCAACTGATACCCAATTCACCTGTACCGCATATCTTTGGACTTGTGGGGGAAACCGGAGCACCCGGAGGAAACCCATGCAACCACGTGGAGAACATGCAAACTCCAGACAGAAATACCAACTGACCCAGCCGAGGCTCGAACCTGCGACCTTCTTGCTGTGAGGCAAACGTGCTACTCACTACGCCACCGTGGCGTATTCAAAATAATAATAATAATAATAATAATAATAATAATAATAATAATAATAATAATAATAATAATATTTTAGATTATGTAGATGAGCTTTGTGATTTGTTGTGGTCCAATAATCTGCTGGAAGTACTGTAGCCATCACAAGATGAATAAACTGTAGTAATAAAGGAATAGACATGGGCAGCAACAAATTATGACCCTACCATCAAAATGTTGCAGTGGAAATTGATATTCAGACTTCTTTTCTCCATTTTTGGTGATCCCATATGAAGAAAGGATTTAAGCAATAAGTGTAGTAAACAGACACTTAGGGTCAAAGGAAACTTTGGGGCCCCAATAAATACCTAGAAGTATAAATTGTACCTATAAATTATATATTGCATTATAGTTTTCTATGATAGTTTGTGTGGTGAGGGTCAAACAAATAAAATTGTAATGTAATTATTACATCCGTGATAACTGGGCCTCCCACCCACAATCAGGGAGCAGTCAAATCAGATCAAGATTTTGTTTTAAAACAAAACATTTTAGTTGTAATTGTTTTAGTTTTTCTTTTTTAAAACAAAAAGAAAATGAAGAGCAAAAGATTGAACAACACAAAAAAGACAGCAAAACAAACAAACAAATAAACACAAAGAGTGCAAAGATTTGGACTTTTGGTCCCCATGGCTGCAATTGCTTAGGGCCCCCAAATCGCTAAATCCACCCTGTTTTCTCAGTTTGCTCTTATCTCCCAGGAGCGACACCAGTGTGCTCTTCTTCTGCTCATCTGTTTCGATGTTAGACATGTTGTGTGTTCAGAGATGTTCAGTTGTAACGAGTGGTTTTTCGAGTTATTGTTGCTGTTCTGTCAGCTCAATCCAGCCTGGACATTCTCTCCTGAACTTTGGCATCAACAAAAACATTTTCACCAACATAACTGCCACTCTATGGCTACATTTTTTCTATTTTCAGACTACTGTTTGTACATCCTGAGATGGTTGTTTGTGGAATATTCCATAAAATCCCTTACCACGTTCAAAGTCACTTAAATATCCTTTCTTCCCCATAACTACAGTCAGTTTGAACTCCAATTTTCTTTCATAAGTTCATACAATGTGATCGGCTGATCAAACATTTGTGTTAACAAGCAGATTAACAAGTGTGAACCTAATAAAGTGGTTGATGATTTCAAAAAATTCACTAGTAGTCAGACAAACACCCAGTACTTTACCCAAAAATGAACATTTTATCCTTCACAGTCATGCTGTTACAAACCCATAGGACATCCGTTTATCTTTGAAACAGAATTGAAGATATTTTAAAGAGGTCCTGTTGTGCTTTTAACACTTTTTAAGTGGGAAGCTTTGCAGTTTGAGAATAAAAAAGATCTGCAGTTGCAAAGCACAAAGTCCACGCCAAAGGGAGTTATTATGTGCATCAATAAGCACTGTTTTTGAACTCCCTCAAGTGCCCTGACTGAAGTCCTGGGATGTACTTTTTACAATTTCCCAGATTTGGTTCTTTCCTGCCAAAGGCATGCTTAAGGGGTCTGGTTAAGTTGTAATAGTAGTGTGTTGTCTTCATGTCCAAGAGACGCTATTACACAGGTATACTAATACACATGTGATTTTCTCCAAAGCTATTTACATACACAGACAAAACCATTGTTGTGCTTTCGATATATCCATCAATGTATTTGACAAATCATATAACAAAGAACTTAGTTCAAATCAGGACATCTGTAATCATATAAAATAACTCTTTAAGATTTGCCAAGCTTTTTTTTAGATGTTTACAAGGCAATTTTGAATCCTATAGTTTTAATCAAGCTTAACAGTGCAATGGACTATCAATTTGTGATGCGTATTTCACATTCACTGACACTTCATGATTCTCTGGTTCCTACCAGGCTACAGTGGCAGCCTTTGCAGCCAGCGAGGGTCACTCTCACCCGCGGGTGGTGGAGCTGCCCAAGACAGATGAGGGGCTTGGCTTTAACGTGATGGGTGGAAAAGAGCAGAACTCACCAATCTACATCTCACGCATCATCCCTGGAGGCGTAGCTGAAAGGCACGGTGGACTTAAAAGAGGCGACCAACTCTTGTCTGTCAACGGAGTGGTGAGTTGTCAGTGATGTTCCTGTTGTGCAGGATCCTTTGTTTTTTGTGAGTCTGTAAGTTAAACATATATGTTTATATATTAATATATGTAGGACTCCTATAAACAGACTTTCAAAGCTCAGACACAATTTTTACTAATTATTTGGTTATGTCGGCAGCTGCAAGTAAATGAGCAAGATTCAGTTGAGTGAAACCTAATGGGATGAATTAAAAGAGCAAAAGGCATGAAGGTGCTAATTCAAGGTTAATTAAAATTGAATCGCCTTTTGAAAACATGATTGTATAATCATTTCTGTTGTTTTATGAAACCAACTAAAGGCATACTTCACCCCAAAAATGAAACTTTACTCACCATTTTCTCACCTTCAATTAGTTTCAGATGTTTATGAGTTTCTTTTTTCTCACTCGCTCACACATTTTCCTTCAGATTATTCAATTCTTTATCAGGGGTCGCCACAGCGAAATGAACAACCTACTACTGTTTGACAATTTTTTTTTATCAGCAGATGCCCTTCATTTCACTCGTATTCCATCTGCGGTACGTGTACAGTCCAGATGCAGTAGGTGTGCAGTGCTGAGGCAGGAATTAGCGGTTTCACACTTACGCTTACTGTCGCCCATTTAATCCTTGGTTTCATGTCAAATCATTTGAATTGAAATACATGTAAACACTGCACTTCAAAAACAAACATTTTAAAACTTGCTAATGACACCAAAAACTGAGAAAACTGCTTCCCATGCCTTTTCTTTGGTGTCTACATCTTTGCACAAAATGGCACCTTTGCACTCAGTGTTTTTCCACCAGACGAGTATCATCCATATCACTTATTTTTTTGAGTAAGTTTTCTGTCAAACAGCCTGTCATGATTCCCCACTGAGATTACTATCCTCTACATCCTCCAACTATACAAAATGTATTTTAGACACATTTTGCAACTTTTTAGTAACTCATTGAAACTTTTTCAGTACAGAAATATAGAACATATTACACTTTAAGTATGAATTTGTTATGACATTATCTCTATTTTGCCAAAAAATACTGCTATTCTTTGTATCCATTCATTCATTTTTCATTGGCTTAGTCCCTTATTTATCAGGGGTCGCCACAGCAGGATGAAACAGCAACTTTAGCAGCAGATGCCCTTCCAGCCACAACCCAGTACTGGAAAACACCCATAAACACTCATTCACACACACTCATACACTACGGCCAATTTAGTTAATCCAATTCACCTATACAGCATGTCTTTGGACTGTGGGGGAAACCGGTGCACCCAGAGGAAACCCAAACAGAAATGCCAACTGGTCCAGCTAGGATTCAAACCAGCGACCTTCTTGCTGTAAGGTCACAAGTGCTAACCACTGAACCACCGTGCCACCCCTTCTTTGTAGCCAGCAAAGCAAAAATAGTCTCAGTATGCACAGCAACTGGAATGCACTGCTGGACCACAACTACATGGAAGTGCAAAACCTGTTAATGGGGACACAGAAATAATAAATAAGGACCGCCAATACACTGTAGACACTAGTGCATACGTACACATTATGGCCAATTTATTTAATCCAGTTCCTCAATAGCACATGTCTTTGAACTCTGTAGCTCCCAGATGAACCCCATGCAAAGCACATGCAAACTTGAACCAGGTATTTTTATTGTGAGGCAAGGATACTAACCACTGGGCCACCATGCCACCCAGTTTCTTTTTTATTCAATGCTTAAGAATAATTTGGAAGGGTGTTTGAAACCAGTAGCCACTTCTGTTTATAGTAAGAAAAATATATAATAAAAGCCAATGGATGCCAGTTACCAACATTCTTTGAAAAATCTTCATCTGTGTTCAGCAGAAGAAAGGAACTCAAACAGGTTTGAGTGGAGGGTTAGTAAATGTTTTATTTTTGGGTGAACTTTACCTTCAATGCCACAAAACATCGGCGAATGACATGACTGATGTTGGCAGGTGAAGTTTGGGAAACAAATGTCAGTGCAACACAAATATATATTTTTGGCATGAAGTTTTACAGCTGTCTCTTAAGATACCTTCACGCTAGATGGCACAATGGTTTTTTAATCGATACACAGATCAGTTTGGACTGAAGTGACATTACTGCAGCAGAAGAATTCTTACATTGATCTCAGTAAAAAAAAAACATTTACAACAATCTACAAAGCTGATCACATCATGGACTAATACTGTAATAAATCAATTTTTGCAGCTGTTATTATCTCCGACCCATTAGAGACTCAAGTCTTCAAATCTCTCATTTTTTAGGCTAAGCTTGACATTTAAAATACTGAAATATGACAGAAAGATTACAGCAGGATCTAAAGCTGAAAAGGACAGATGTCAAAGGAAATCATCTTTACATATTTCACCGAAAAATGTTTAAAATATGTCAGACTGGAGCCAGATTAAAATGAATCTCACAGCAAAAGAAAACTGCGCTTCAAGAGAGTATTTCAGGGAAGCCTTTTGAAGCCAATTTCTTTGCTCTTCTCTGTTGACATTAAAGTTTGTCACAATTTTATTGCATGAAGGCATCATTTGAGTTTATATAAACTAATGTCCACTGTTTTCCCGCTCAACAATGAGGGAAGACTTCAGAAAGAGGCCATTTGATTTCATTTGCGTCAAAGTCTGTAATAGAAAGGCGTTTTGTGACAGCATTTGAGAAGCAATTTCTCATTAAACCAAACATGTCACGGTTCCTGAGCTAATAGGAAATTAATGGCTCTTTTGTGCCAAAATGTAATTGAATGTTCATCACCATGGAGCATTTCTAATGTGGCTTTGAGCAGACCAAGCTATGAATTTGTATATAATAAAAGTGCAACAAGCTAATGAACTTGGATCAAGAGACGTATTTTCGTTTTGCTCCTTCATTCATTCATTTTCTTGTCGGCCTAGTCCCTTTATTAATCCGGGGTCGCCACAGCGGAACAACCGCCAACTTATCCAGCATATTTTTACTCAGCGGATGCCCTTCCAGCCGCAACCCATCCCTGGGAAACATCCATACACACATTCACACTCATACACTATGGACAATTTAGCTCACCCAATTCACCTATACCGCATGTCTTTGGACTGTGGGGGAAAACGGAGCACCCGGAGGAAACCCACACAACCACGGGGAGAACATGCAAACTCCACACAGAAATGCCAACTGACCCAGCCGGGGCTCGAATCAGCGACCTTCTTGCTGTGAGGCGAACGTGCTAACCACTCTACCACCGTGGCGCCCTTTGCTCCTTTGAATCAGATAAAATAAACCACAGCTTCCTCACTGACTAGAGCTTTGTTTTTCCTCAGAGCGTTGAGGGTGAACACCATGAGAAGGCTGTGGAGTTACTGAAAGCAGCCAAGGACAGTGTCAAACTTGTAGTGCGTTACACCCCTAAAGTCCTGGAGGAAATGGAGGCAAGGTTTGAGAAACTCCGCACCGCACGCAGACGCCAGCAGCAGCAGATCCTCATGCAACAACAGCAGCAGCAAAACCTGGCCGCTCAGCAAAACCACATGTCGTAGGTGAGGCTTTTCATTGCTTTAAGGGTAACAGGGCGGCAAATGGAGGGGTTATCTGCCTTTGCACATTTTGAGGATGGTGGAAATCCAGTACTGCATGCTGCCAGTCACCAGCGTCGTTCTAAATACAGACAACTATTGTGTCTGAAACGGTTATGTCATAGAGTGAGAAAATGAATCAATGGAAGCGGTTGGCAAGGAGTGCTGATGACATCACAGACTGAGCTTAATAACCGGGATGTGCTTATCAGGCACTTGTTCAGACATTGAAAGATCTTGCTTAAGGGACTTCCAGAAGAAAATTAAGAACTGTTTAGATGGGAAATCAATCACTAGTTAATTACAGCACCTAAAGAGGCTTTTTAAGTCTGTGAATCTTACCAATGGACCAATCTTATGGTTATTCTTTGGATTAAAGTGAAAGAAAATGTTGATTTATTTCACTCTGATCTTCGTCTTGTGTGGAACACAATAAAATATACTCTTTATAAAGGAGAAGAAAGAAAGAAACATACTTTTTTGTAAATGCATATCATGTAAATAAGGTCACACACAATATGTATCATTCATATACAGCTTTATAATGCAGTTAAATTTGCAGCCTTATTTTTTTCATCACTTTGTGAAGCAAAAAAAATAAGAAATTTGGCAAAACTTTTCCTGTCAATAGAAGTAAAAACTAATTTAAGCTCACATATACCAATATCAACAAAGGCTCACTGTAAAATTGTACCCCCATAAACATTTATGGAGAGCGCAAATTATGTAGCCAAAACTAAGTATGATTGCATTTCGTCTTTAAAATGAACACTACAGGTCGGTATGACACGATGGCTTCTGTTTGTTTTCATGTTACCATCTGACTACTTACCTCCATGTAGACGGCTTTTCCGCAGTTTGCCCAGTAGCTCGCCATGTACGTCACAAAAGGGTTCAAGTCCGCCAAAGAACGGTTCTAGAAAGCAGTTAAAACAAAAGGCAAAACATAAAATAAACAAGTAAATAATAAGGTGAGAACAGGGTAAGATCTGAAAACCATGTAAAAATTAGGCGAAGGCTTTATTTCTGGATTGCTTTTTAAAATGCTGTCGGTTGGGTTTAGAGAAGAGGTGAATGGGTCAGTCGGTGCTTTTGAAAACATTATTGGTGGGGTTTAGGAAAGGGGGTGAGTGGAGGACCAGTCGGTCGGTCAGTCAGTCGAAAGCAGCCTCTGGAGGGTTTATGCAAGAACAACAGGCGCAAATGGAACTCGCAAGAGAAATTTGACATCTGAAAAATCGCACACATCGGCTTCTGGTGGATTATAGATATTTTAATGACAGTTTTGGAACTTGTCTGAGTTTATTACATCTGAGAAATTACTGCAAATTCACTACACATCTATACTGATATACTGCATTCAATAAGTTTAGTTAAATTGACATGCGTACATAAAGCGTAGTGCAAATATAAATACCCTTTTATTAACCATAGGCTGTTAAACAAACAGAAACAGTTGGACGTGATGACGTCAGTAATATGCAAATTTACATACTATTTGACAGATTCTGGCAATATTTAGTGCCTTTTCGGGCAGAACTTTTTTATGCAAATAGTTGGCAACACTGACTGTGACTTAGTGCACGCCAACACATATCAGTGATTCAGCATGTATATTTAATAATGTTAAAGAAGTTTAATATGTATTAATTACATTGTAAACCTTACCATTTAGTGTGAGTGAAGTAAGTGCACATATATTCTGTGCTTCAGAATGGCTGTATTAAAATTTCTGTCGGGATTCATCTGGTGCAAACAATTGCTTATCACTGCAAATCTCATCACAAAGAATGTTGTTAGGACATATCGTTACAGTGTAACCTGCTCACCTAATGTTTGCGTTTGTAATGTTTATGTTATTTGCTTCTTAATTACCACCTCATGTGGAACTCTGCATCTGCGTCTCATTTCGGAGTCTGCTACTGGCACGTAACGCACATTTTCAAAGTAAAATATCTGACTTCAGCATTGTTTTTCAGATGAACAAGAATGTTCACTTAGCATGTTTCTTAAATATCTGCAAACATATTATGGTATGTTTATTCTTTGGAAGAGTCAAAAACTTACATACAGCACCTTTAATAAAAAACATTTATTTCATTGTGTATTAAATATGCAATGTTATAAAATATAAAAATATAAATTTTTGTGGCGCACTGAGACACTGTGTTTCTGTTTGGTGATGTCCTTTTCAGAATTAATCTGACATGACTTATTTGCTTCTGTAACGCTTCCTCCCTTTTATATTAAAAAGAGAAAGTATGTCATCCTTTATCACTTCCATTATCACTGTTCTGAAATAACAGCGCTCTCATTTCCTCAAGACGTCTTTCGTCTTTGCAGATGCAATACAATAAGAGTCAATTCTATTAGTCAGAGACTTTTCCTGACAGACCACAGCACTTCTCTTCGTATTAATGACACTCAGCCCCTCTCTCGCCTCATTGCCTCCACAGACCACAGTTAGCTCTCAGCCGCAGTACAGTTGGCAGCATTGTATCCTCACCACAAAAACCATCCAAGCCTAAAATGAAGTTATAAGCAGTGGCCAATCACTTCTCGCAGAGGCACTGGCTACCGTACACTTATCACCAAAGGGCTATTGGAATTCTCTGCACATCTCTTGTTGTGGCTAAATCCTTAGCTGTAAAATCATACGTGCTTCTGAGCTGCTGAGTATTTTTGGGATGTTTTGTCTGGGCGAGAGGATCATGGGAAGAAAGCTGAGCCCAGATCATCCCCATCAAGACTGGCATGTGGACTAAACGGCAAAGCTACAGTGACCAAAGAACATTTGGCCAATACTAAACTGCTCGACACACGAACATACATCCGAAAAACAAATAAGATCAGGAACGATATTAAAGAACCACTCCTTTTTTGGCAACTCTCCTAGAGTTACACAGTTGAGTTTTGCCAATCAATGTGTCTGGCGGGAGCTTAGTTTAGCATAATCCAATAAATTGGATTAGACCATTAGCATCTTGTTCCAAAAATAAATAAAAAAATGAATAATTTTTCTATTTAAAGCTTGACTCTTGACTATTATGGCCAATATCTGCCATGGCTGCAGCAGGTGCAACGATATTACGCAAGATGCTAAGTTAAAAGTGCTCTCATCAGACATGGAGATCAGCTGAAAGGGTTCTAAATGGTAAATTAAAATTAGGGAAGTTAAAATTAGCTTATTTCCAAAGAAGTGGAGTGTTAAACTAGCAAACTAACAAAATGTTATAATCTTACCACTGATTTTTTTTATTTGAAGACTTTTTTTTCTTATAGTGTACAGTACTCACAAAACTGCTGAGACCAACTTATACTGTATTAAGGAATAGAGAGTGAGAGAGAATAAAAGGGGGTTAGAAGTCACTTTGCGCACATGACAGTTGGAATTAACACACATGGGGCGTGCGCGTTCTCATGTAATTTAATATGAAACTATTCAGATGGTGTTTTGTTGCGTGGCAGAAATATGAACAGTGTCCTGAATCATATCGGGGCGATGCGGACATCCGCCAACTTGGGGCGCAGGTGTGCATACTCTGATAAATCTATTTAGAATTCTAAAATGCATGGTGCTGAATGGCGCATCTGGTGTGAGACCTCGTAATTAGTGAGGACGGGGTCAACCTCGTTGTTATGGATGATGTCAGCATGATGGATGATGTCAGCTTATTAACCATGCACAAAGTGATTGGCTGATTGCAAGGAGTCTCTATTTGATACAGAAAAATATTGTAGAGTGCATTATTATGTTGCCTTATTCAAATAAAGAATACATTTTTTTAATGCAGGCTAGGTGTCACTAAGTAAGCAAGTATTATGTTCAGATAATAGCTTCGTACATGTGTGCTTCTTGTAAACATTTAGTGGACATGCCCCAACAATTAAGCTTTTAACTTTAAATGCTTATTAAATAATTATAATTAATCGATCATTGTCCTCAAAAGACGTTAAATTGTTTGTGTTCCCCGACAGATTGTGATTTGGATTTAGTGATTTACACTAAAAATATCAATTAATTAACAGGTTCCTTATTTCATGATTCACAGCTTTTTTTTTGGTAAAATTTTTGTAGATTGTAACAATATAGATTATTAATGATATAGATTATTAATGATATAGATTATTAATTATTATAGATTATATTAATGTATAATATATATATTCATTCATTCATTTTCTTTTCGGCTTAGTCCCTTTATTAATCCGGGGTCGCCACAGCGGAATGAACCGCCAACTTATCCAGCATTTGTTTTACGCAGCGGATGCCCTTCCAGCCACAAGCCATCTCTGGGAAACACATCCATACATTCTCATTCACACACATACACTACGGACAATTTTAGCTTACCCAATTCACCTGTACCGCATGTCTTTGGACTGTGGGAAACCGGAGCACCCGGAGGAAACCCACGCAACCACGGGGAGAACATGCAAACTCCATACAGAAATGCCAACTGGCCCAGCCAGGGATCGAACCAGCGACCTTCTTGCTGTGAGGCGAACGTGTTAACCACTCGGCCACCGTGACGCCCTAATATATATATATATTAAATAATTTATAGAGAGTGAAGTCCATAAAATAGCATTTTTCTATTTAAAGCTAGATCCTTCTGTAGTACATTGTGCACTTTGACTGATGGAAAATGAAAAATTGCTATTTTCGAGGTTAGATATGGCTAGAAATTTTACTTTCATTTTGCCATAGTAATAAAGGAACTTTACTGCCGTACCTTGGCTGCAGATGCTAATGGTCTAATCTGATTCAATGATTTATGCTAAGTGGTCCCATCAGACCCCGTAAAAATATCCTCAAATATCCCTGTATAAAGTTCCTTATTTCCTGATTCACGGCTTTTTATTGAAATGTTTGTAGTTTGAAACAATATATTGTTTCATATATATTATATTATACTTATATTTGTATATAAGTTTGATATATATACAACAATATATCAAACTTTTCAACATCAAGAGTTGTTGAAGGAAAGATCAAGGTCACATTTATTTAGGCATAAATAAATAAAAAATCTATGAAAAATATGAAAAAACTATTTTTTTCCCCCAAGTCCTTAGTTCTTAACATTTAGGAGTCTTAAATTTAGGACTGATTCATTATTTTTCAGAATGTTTTTTTTTCCACATGTCTTTCCAAACCATGGATACGGGCCCACCACTGATTGACATTTTTTGGCTGATTTTCTTCCTTTGGTGTCATCAGTGAGAGAAAGCCGTACCTGATTGCCTCAGTTTAGCAAACGAGTCAGTGCATGAGAATAAAAGTAAAAATGAAGAAAGTGAGCAAAGGATTCAAGATGACATAGAGAAGGATGTTCTAATTTTATCATTTTAATTCAGCATTTAATAAGTTTATTCACAACATCATGAGCTGTCTGGAGTGAACAAATGTCAACATTATTCATGTTCAAAATGTGGACAAGTGTTGGGTTGTTTATGGTTTTGTACACTGTATGCAGCGGTAGTTTTGATTCATTTTATGAATTATGAATATATAAATTAGATTAGATTAGATTCAACTTTATTGTCATTACACATGTAGGCTACAAGTACAAAGCAACGAAATGCAGTAAATGTTAAACTAGAAAGTTTCACAAGTAAACTTGCAAGTTTAACACCAAGGGGGAAAATTAATCAATCAGGAAGCTGCCATGCAATAGGCTACAAAATAACATAGGCCTACAAGTTCCTAAAACACAACACGCTCACAATAACAATAATGTATTTCCATAACAATTCAATTAACAGTCGAAGTTATGAAGCTGATGACACCCTGCGATCCCAATAATGAGACAAATGATAAACGAGAATTTACAAACTATTGCTGAGCATAGACAACAAAGAATATACTTAGATTAAGCTGTGTTGTTTACAACATGCGCTCATTCAAGGCTGTTATTTCATTCACTATAAGTTACGTTACGTCTGTAATTTGGGACACCTGATTTGACGGATTTCACGACTGTGTGTGTTGGTTTGTTTCTAAGCGAGAAATTTAAATTACATAAGTATGTTCGTAACAGATATAGCTTGTCCTTAAATGCATGTTATGGTAAACTTGAAGCAGAGCAAGACGTTTTACCTGTAAACAGTTGAGTTTCTTCTCAGACGTAGTGCTGTAATGGCGGGTTTGCGCGCGGCCACAAGATGGCGCTGTTTGTAAGTGAATCGGATTCTACAAAACCGATACCCGATTATGAAATAAATTCTTGAAAATCAGGAAAAATGTTAGTAAAACTCATTATCGGTCGATCCCAGTTGTATAACGAATACAAATGTACCAATTCATAACAATTAGTGGAGAGCGGAGACTAAGTAACGTGAGAGGAAAGTAACAAAGCAATTTTCTCGATGCCAATGTTTGCTTTCCAGGCTATAACAGCACATTCAGCATGCAATACCTTATTTTGCACTTCCATATTAGAGTTTGTAGTGTTTGGATTCAGATGTTTGTTTAAAGAAATAAAGCATATTGTCAATAATAATAAAACAAATATAAAAAAAATGTAGATAATGTTAACATTTTGCAATGTTGGGTTGTTTTTAAACATTTGATGGAACTGAGATTTAAAATTAAAATACAGTTTAATATTTATTTTGCAAAAATAAAAGAAAAAATATGTTAGCAGTTAACATTAACAAGGTCATAGCCAGTTATATTTTAAATAATCAAGATTAGCCAGTAAATCTAGCAAATATTGTGTTACTTTTGACCCACCTGTGTGTTACATTTATCCCTTCTGATGGGGTCAAAATTAACAATGTGCAACTTTGTTTAAAGTAAGGTTATATTGGAGTTGTTCTACATTGATACAAAATAACACCTGATTTTGAAGGACCACACTTGAGTTAGTAAATTAGTAAATATATTTCTGATAAAAACATTAACTTTTAAAATTAGGTTTTGTCCCTGCTTTGTCCCTGCTTTGTGCCCTGCTGAGTTTATTGTGTGGTAAGGCACAAACATTACGAAATTATCCATGATAGGATAAGTTGACCTATTGCAGTTTTGCAATATACAAAAAAACATAGAAATAGTAAAATAAATAAATAAATAAATAAATAAATAAAGAAATAAATAATAATAACATGAATAATGTTCATAAAGTAGATTAAGACACTGTTAGCCTACCATTCCAGCACTCATTTTGATTTCCTCCTTGAACTTGTCTCTCAGCTTTTGTCGTTTGGTTTTTCACAGGCTGTTCCAAAAGAAGAAAAAGTAGAGGACACTGGGTGAGACTTGCTGAATCTCACAGTCGTGATGTAAGGAGGTCTGCGAGATCTCGGAAGAGGATTCTTACTGTTCTCCAGTGAAGTCTATCCTCTTTCAGTCAACTACCTACAACTCAAAAAGACTGAAAACTCCATGATCTGTGTTCCGAATTGGTGCTTGGAAAAAGGTTCATGACGGCATAGTGGAAGGCTAGCACTGACCATATGGTTTTACACCTGCTTGTTCATATTTCAGTTGTCTGAAACCAATCGCAAGTTGTGACCCTCTTAAAAAGTCCCTCTTGTAGTTTTGTGATAATGTGTTTACTCAACATGTATTTCTAAAGCATTCAGCATTTTGTTTTAATATCCTTTTTGTTGCCACAGCGTTGTACAGTAACCTTTCGAATGGTTCTATTGGTGCTGGTGTCTCTGTGAATAGAAAGCGCTTTTTATGTCAGCCATCCTTAATTGGATAACTGAGGTATTTTATACCATATTGTAGCAAGGGATATTTTGTAAAGAAAGTAGATTTAGCAATAACACTTGTTTGTCACATTCTGCTGTAAAATTACGAGTAAAAGGTCAACTTAAAATATTACGGGGTAAAATTACTGCAAAACTGTATCTTATGCACCATGTGACATAAGTCTAAACCATAAACATCATTTGCACAGAATGTTCTTACGAGATCACTGTATCACAGTGCCATTGACAGAGATTATCTTGTACATTTGGCTTATATGGCAGACATGCTTTAAAAGTAAAGTGTGTCATTTTTGTGCGACTTGTGCCATGAAATGAAAACGTTGACTGTTTTCGGATAGGTTTCCAGAACAAATTTCTGCCATTGGTTTGCAAATATTTTGTCAATCTTAATATAAAAAGTCAACAAGGATGTATGAAAACATTGCAGTTTGTCTGCATATATCCAACTGCAAGCTTTTGTGGTAAACCAACAGCAGAAACCGAGAGACCTCTGAAAACAATACTTTATTTCACAATTTTGTTTCATAAAACAAGCAGTGCAGAAATGACGCACTTTACCTTAAACAGGTCATGTATTCATGAGAGCTGTACAGTTTTGATGGGGTTTTACGGTTGTTATGTCGCTACTGAAGTTAAAGTCTAATGTACAAATATTCTATTTAAGTTCAGATATTTATAGGAGATATTATTAAATGATTAACTATGAGGACAAACAGAATGTCAAACACAGATACATGATATCTACATATAGAGGTGAATCATAACATAGTATTTTATTTTACAACTCTATTTTCAAGTTTATCATCTTAAGAGTTTGGAAAGATTATTAACTGTGCTGTTCTGTATTGTTATTTTATCCAAAACCGACCACCTTATTCACAAAAAAAGAAACATTGTCCTGTTTTGACAATCAAATTAAAAAGGCAAGCATTACACAGTGCATTTTATTTAATAAAGTTACATCTTTTACATTTCAGAGCTTCATTCCCTCAACAAAAGCTGGCCAAATGTCTATCCATTACAGTGCTGTAGCCGTACTGTTCAAGTCTAATAGCAGAAAAACTGTAAATCAGCAAGTAGTCGATGACCACCAGTAATCAAAGGTAATATTGTATCGGTGTTATTGTAATTTGGTTTGATGGTTTTCCTGACGTAGGACTTTGGTAGATACTTAATTTAGCTCCTTTGTTGATTGTTTTTTGAGTAAATTCAGACTGTAGGTAACATGTAAACGTGTCATCCTAATACGTAGGCAAAATCACACCAAGCTGTGAAGGTGATTTGTTCCTTGATTGTCAATCAGTTAATTTTAATGGATTCTCTTCCCTTTTATATGTTTACTTACAGACTTTCTTATTAATGACTTGCATTTTTGAGGCTGGACAAGCTGATCTTATTATACAGCGAAAAAATACCAAGTGATATGCAATTGTTATACATATTATATTTGTACAAATAAATATGTGTGCGTGTGTGCAATGCTTCGTCCCTTTGATTCTTGACTACCAATGAATCCAGACTGATCTCGCAAGGAAACATAGCTGTTTTACGTTTTGTCAGTTTAGTGACAAAGAGGCATGACATCAAAACCCACCCCTGAACCCACCCGTCAGTGGAGGATGAGCAAATTGTACTGAGATGTGCTTATGAGGTCATACAAATTCATACAAATTAGCCACTAAATCAAAATTTATGAATTCGTGTAAGATAGCATTGAACAATTCTACAGAACAAGCAACTGCATGCAAGCCAATATAGTGTAACTTACATTTCAGACACAAACCTGATAGCTACACCTTACTTTCTTGTTCTACAGCTAAATCTGTGGCACTGTGTTTATTTCCTGAAACGATCAGTGCATTAAGAAAACAGAGTGAATAATTCAATGACTTGCTCAATACTCAGAAAAGCCAATACTCAACACCTGCTTGTGCAATGATGCAACCTGCAGAAACAGTTACTAAATATTCCACTGTGCAAACTTGCTTTGTGCATCACACCAGAACGTTTTGCATCACTGCTCACATTTTCTTTAGTATAAGGCTTTCAAGTCAAGTCTTCTTTGTTTTGTGAGTGAAAAAGACAAGAGGGTTTTATCCAAAGATACAACCTTTAATGTGTTCAATAAAGGTTGAAGTCACTAGCTTGTGCAGTGCAAAGTCCTTTACATCAGGCATCAAATGGGTGGATTAGCAGCCCAACTGCCCCTGTCACATTGCTTCAGATGAGCCTGAGAGAGGCTAATGCAAAAAATCACTGGTTGTTTGCAGGGTATCATAAGAGCCCTTTAATGCTAATAACTCTAAGTGAACCACGGCTAAACGCGTCATTTAAAAAATAACAAATGTGAACACATCCTTAATCTTAATATGGCAGTGTCAAAAAAGAGGCCTACAAATCCAATATAGCTAAAGCCCATGGCAAGCCATTTTATTTTTTATTTTCATGCTACTAGTACATTATCTTTTCATTATTTTATTATCATATTATATTATTATTCCATTGCTTTTACTTATTCGTTAGCAACTAACTCTTATTTTTTTAGGCATTTGTACACTTTTTAATGAAGCTAGCTCTTTATTTATTAGATAGATCTTTTTTTTTATAACATTCACAACATTTCAAGGTATCCCAGGTCACCAAAAAGTAACGGCCCTTAGATGTGGCCCAGTTGCGGTTGTTGTTTATAAAAGTACGAATTTAATTAATGTGTTTAATTAATACGAGTTAAGAAACAATTAAAGTTCAGGACTATGCTTTGTTACTAATTGCTTTGATTTTGGCAAACAGCCTTGCAGCAAGTGGGATGATGTACATATAGTGAGATAAAGTCATTGTTTTCACCATTTTTGGCTTGTTGGGCTTTACACGGTAAGAATAAACTAGTGCACCAAGTACAGTACTGTACAGTAAATACTATTATCTAATGAGTAAGTACTAGTCACAACTGGTAAAGTCAGAATATAAATAGATATGACAGATCTCCATAAGTATATGCCAATTTCTTTTTTAAATGGATAACCAATAGATATTTACTAAGCCTACTCATTCAATAACTAATAGTATCTAAAAATAAGTATTTAGTATCTAGTGATTACAAGTATCTTTTAAAAAAGACAGTGATACCCAAAGAATAAACAGTACATTTTAGGGTAAATGTTACAACCTTACCATAAGGGCCATATTTACCATTACCATACATATACATATATATATACATATACATACATATATGTATATATATATATATATACACACAAACAATAAGTTTTAAGCTAAAATAAAATCTTTACTAGAAAATTATGCAAAGTGCACACAGGATAAATGTGCATCACTGATGTGATCCATTTATTAAATGAGCTTTTATAATTTCTCAAAATCTGTACTTACCAACGTAATGCTCATAAATATTGTTGATGCAACTTTCTCTGGCAGAAAATCCACAGGGCTGAGCAAAATCCTGACAACAACAGATTATATCCATTGGAAAAACCTCCAGCTTGGACCTTTTTAAATATTTTATTTATCACTGAGAAAAGTACGCCCACAGCATCACATTGATTTACTTATATCAAAGTGGATTTGCAGTCGGAACTGTAAGGCTGGTGAATTTTAAATCAGAGCGATATATCAGAACGTGCATGTTTCATCAATATTAGATCAGATTCTTTTGTTTTAGCTCTGTGATAAGATTTCCTCAAGTATTTAATACAATCTCAAAGACTCCTTAGAACCAGCATTTTGTATTAGGTTACTATTACAAATACGTTTCAGCATAAAATTGCATTTAAGTGAACAAACTATGATGAACTGTTAACCGTTTCAAACTAAATAAATCTTTATCAATGTTGCTGTTGCTTTTAAGACTAAAAAACAACATTAAAACACAACATAAACAGTGGATAACTCTTTATTAGAAATCTTTCTTTGTGTGTATAACATATATAAGAGACTTTAAACATCAAGATTATTATTTTTACAGTTTCACCCAAAACTCCAACGCATACAAACAAAACAATTAACTGTTTTTAAAACATAATAATATTTTTAAATGCAGTTCATCTCTGAATTATACCTGTAGCAGCATTCAATATTTTGGCCTTGTAAATTTCCTTTCAAACCTTTTTATTTATTTATTTTTCTTTGAACAGAACTTGTCATGTTGAAGAAGCCCTACACTTTTAAAAGGCTCACTTTACAAGTGACCTAGTGTTAAAAGTTGAGTTGTTCCATTTTTTTTTAAACCATCTAGCCAACTTGCAGGTCTGGCAGTTACACTTTTAGCTTAGCATAGATCATTGAATTGGCATTTTGCTCAAATATGACAAAAGAGTTCCTATTTAAAGCTTGACTCTTCTGTAGTTACATCGTGTACTAAAATCGACAAAACATTAAAAGGCATTACTTTCTAGGCTGATATGGCTAGGAACTATATTCTCATTCATTATAATAACCAAGAAACTTATGTGCCATGTCTGCAGCAGGCACAATGATATTATACAGTCCCTTTAAACAAACAAACAAACAAACAAATAAATAAATAAATAAACAAATAAATAAATAAATAAATAAATAAATAAATAAATAAATAAATAAATAAATAAATAAAAAGGGTCTCCAGCACAAAGCCTTACACTTGCACCACCAGCTAGGTTCGGCATAATATTGAGCCTCCTTCAGCCATGGTACCATGCAGCAAATTCTGTTCATTATTATGAATGAAAATGAAAGCAAAACCCACCAGGACAAATTTAAACTGATTTGGTTTAAAAAATAATGAGTTGAAAAGTAGCAGTCAAATATGCATGTTTTTGTAAGTAAAACAGGATGGGAGGCCTTGCAGTGTTATTTCATAAAGGAAAATAAATCATGAAGGTGAAGATCCACAGACCTAGGAAGCTTTTAACATTCTTAATTTTGTCAATGCACTTGAGAAAAGACTGCGCTCTGGTGGATAAAGGTTATTAGTGCACTGTTGTTGAAAAGGTCAATGTCAATTCAGTGAACTACATCCTTTTTTCTGTTTCATTTCATTGGAGAAATCTTTTCCAGAGTAAAAGAAATTGGAAAAATGTTTCATAAAAGTCTTAGCATGCAGACAGGCCAGACTATTCAATGCATCAAATGCTTTAAAGGGTTAACAATAAACCCAATATATGAGTCATTTAATGGATTCTAAAAGAGTTTAGCCATGGTTATTTCCTGTATTGCGTTTGGAGTAACAGCCAGGTGGGCGACAGGATTGCTGACTGAAATTGAATCTACTGTACTTAAAGCGTCTGAAAGACTCGCAGTGAAAGACCCTCTAATGCATTACAGAAACTTTTCACAGAGCTAAATGAGCTCACAGTCTGAATAGGCACCTTCTGAAAAGTGGAAATTATTCATTAATGACAAGCAGGAAGGTGGTTTATTTTATTTTTACTCCAAGGTTGTTTTTCTATTTGATTAACAAGTTTATATACACTAAGACAAGCACATAAAGGATAAAATTAAAAATAATTTTAAAAAAAACGAAAAATGCATGTTTTACACATATATTTTGGCACAATATACATTTGAAAGTAGCTTTACTGCTATAATGCTTTGATTTGACTTATTGAGTAGTGTTTTTAATTACACTTTAAGATGTCCTTGTTATAGTGTACATTTATTCAACTACTGAGTAATATTAACTAAATACACTTACTATATGGTTAGGCTGTGGGTTAGGTTAATTGCATAGAATTGTACATAAATGTATAATGCCATGTACATGAAACATGTAACAAGAACATTAAGCATAACTGAAATATCTTTGGCATTTTTAATTTGTGCTTCAAAAAAAATCTTATTTTAAGTTTCTTATTTGTAGTAAAAAATATATTTAGAATATTAAATTAGGAAGGTTTTTCAAACAAGTAAAAACTTGGGGTGGGTCCAAATTAAGTCAGATCTTCCAAACAAACAATTAGGGTTAAGCAGGTGCGGGGCTAATTAGAATACAGGTGACCTTGATCGGAGTGATTGCTGTGACTGTGAGTGGGGAGCACCTAGCCAAGCTGTTTAAGCAGGAGTTTAGTTTAATGGTTCAAAAAAAATGGTCAAAATAAAATCAAGAAACTATATAGTGATTATTATGGACCAACAAATCAGTGTCCGTGTAGTAAAACCACACAGACAATATTGTGGAGAAGAGGGAAAATAAATCAGTACACTGTTAAGTTTTACTTTTTAAAGCCAGTCAAGTTAAAAGTCTGACCCTACAAACCAAACTATAATCAGGCTTTGACCCAAGAAATAAATCAAAATCACGCTCAAAATTGTGAAACAAATGTTGAAGACAATCGTTTTTATAATTGTTGAATGGAGACCCATTACTACATCCTGAAGGCATTTTCAAATTATTATCCAAAACAATTTACAAATAAGCATGCACTGTGAAGCATTGGCCTTGACGTCTCGTTTTCTCTCATAGGACATGGTAAACTTGTCTGGTGCATTTTGCCAACTAAGTAATGTTAATTATCCTAGTAATATCTTAAGAATATCAAATTAAGCTTTATCAAACAAGGTAAAAACTGTCCCGTTTTTAGCAGTATAGGTCCAAATTAAGTCAGACCTTCCAAACAAACATTTACCAGTGGATTAAGCATTTTCCTCCTTTCAGAATCTAAGACGACACATAAGTTACTTGTAAATAAAATAAAGACAAAAATGCCCATATCAAATCTAATATATTTAACAGTTAATTTCATAGAAGTTAGTGTTGTGAACCGATCCTTTAAAGAATTAACACATCTTTATGTGAAGACTTTATAAACACATAAGTCACTTTGTATTTATAACAGATTATCAATCACAATGATCTACAGAAAGCATATTGGAAATGTCACAGAAAAACACGGGAACCAGAGGCACGTCTGATAACAGATTATGACGGCAGATGGTAACCAGTACTCAATGGGTATGGATTTTGCAGGATGACGAAGATGGCTGATACTGGAATGGACCGCAGGAGAAATGATGAACCAGGAACACGGACGAACTCAGGGAATTCGACGACAACCAGTGGAGAGACCTGGAGACAACCACATTAGGAAAAGAGATGACACTGAAGACAAGGAAATGAGAGAAACAAGTAGGCTTAAAAATAAATAATCACCACTGACCATGAGAAGACTGTTATCCTTCAAGGTCAAAAAACGAGTGGAGCAAGAAGCTGGGTTTTATGAGGTTGAGGTGATCACTGGGGATGACGTGCAGGTGCGGGGCTAATCAGAATACAGGTGACCTTGATCAGCGTGATTGCAGTGACTGTAAGTGGGGAGCACCTGGCCTAGCTGTTGCAGCAAGCGTCTACTTTAGTGGTTCAAATAACATTTGTCAAAATATTATCAACGAGAAACTATATAGTGGTGATTATTATTATGATTATGAAATCCCTGACCATGTACTGACACCACACAGACAAATATCTGGATAAATATCTGTACACTGTATAGTTTGACTTTTTAAAGCCAGTCAAGTTAAGTCTAACCCTATAAACCAAACTATAATCAGGGTTTGACCCAAAAAAATAAATCAACATTTTTCACAATTTCGAGCATGAGTTTGAAGACAATTGTTTTTATAATGGCGCTGAATGAAGATTCATTACTACATTCTGAAAGCATTTTCCAATTATCTAAAACAATTAACAAATGAGCATGCATTGTGAATAAGCATTCATCTTGACATCTCGTTCTCTCAGAGGACATGGTAAACTAGTGTACATTTATTCAACTACTGAGTAATATCAAACACACTTACTATGGTTAGGCTGTGGGTGAGGTTCATTGCATAATTATACACTATTTGTAAGTCTTTTCGTACATAAACAATGAGTAACTTAAACATGTTGCAGTATAAATTCATTACAAAAAAAATAAAAAATTCTCACAAAAATATCAAATTACGAAGCCTTTTCAAACAAGTAAAAATTGTCTTGTTTTTAGGGGTGGGTGCAAATTCAGACCTACTAAACAAAAGTGGGTTAAGAGTAGTTTTTTTCCTTTTAAAATCCTAACACAATTTACTAATTTAAAAATACAAAGCCAAAAATCTTCTTCAAGAAGTCAAATCTAATATAATTAACAGTTATTTCATAAATGCAAGTATATTGCAAAGGTCACGAAACACTGGAACAATGAGGCAAGTTTGATAAGATTATCATGGCAAATGGTAACCAGTACTCAATAGGTATGGACTTTGCAGGATGACAAAGATGGCTAGATAATACTGGAATGGACCAGAGGAGATATGATGAACCAGGAACACGGACGATCTCAGGAAACTATGATAACCAGTGGAGGGACCTGGAGAAAAACACATTAGGAAAATGAGACTATGACACTGAAGACGAAAGAAGCAAATAACTGACTTTTAAGTTTATTTTAAACTTTTAAAAAATAATAATAATCACCACTGACCGTGAGGAGAGTGCTGTCCTTCAAGGCCAGAAAGCAAGTGAAGTGAGAAGCTGGGTTTTATGGGGCTAAGGTGATCACTGGGGATGACGTGCAGGTGCGGGGCTAATCAGAAAACAGGTGACCATGATCGGAGTGATTGCGGTGTGATTGACTGTGAGTAGGGAGCACCTGGCCTAGCTGTTCCAGCAAGCGTCAACTTTAATGGTTCAAATAACATTTGTCAAAACAAAATCAACAAGAAACTATATACTTATTCTGACCTGTGTTAATTCAGATTTTATGATCATACTGTACATTGTATTTCATATAATTAAAAAAATTATTAAAAACCTTTGCTAACCAAAACAGGTGATCTTTTCATTTGTTATCATTTGACTCTTGTTCTAAATACAATAATTATTTTGAAACCTAATCTAATGTTATGACACTGTAGATGGCGTCTCTGAAAATCCAGATCAAAATGTATATTTATTATTATTTTCTTAGAACATGACATGTTGTAATTTATGGGGGAACAAACTAAATCTAAAGCTGCGTTAGTCTATTATTTTGGTGTTTGAAACTCTATTTCATGTTAAAATAAAGGAGTTTATATGTATTTTTAAATTTAGATATATTAGATGGCTTTTTCTTTGCCCATTTTTGGTTAAATTGCATCATTGTACATTGATACTACTGTATATGAGGATATATAAATACAGATGGTGACATCTGGCACATCAAACCCCACTCAGTGTTGTGTGGACATTAAATGAAATAAATGCTACTGATGTTCTATTGTGCAAAGACTCTCTCCCTTTGTGTGTGTGTGTGTGTGTGTGTGTGTGTGTGTGTGTGTGTGTGTGCGTGTGCGTGTGCGTGTGTATGTGTCTTTAAAGCACACACACATCCACATGCACAGCACCTTGAAGTGTCAGCATGTGGCCATTTGTTCATGACAATGGTATTAAGAAGGTGCGAATGATGTGTAACATTTGTTACATTAAGCAAACAGGGCCACAGAGCTCATTTCCTCTCCCTCCCTCTCTTTCTTCAACATCCAACTCATCACACTATCAACTGTCGTCCTCCATCACAGCGGCCGACAAATGGTGTACAATCCAGGCCAAGCTGCAGTCAATATTTACTAAGAGAACCGTTTCAAAAAGCTGTTCCTCATTTCAAATCAACAAGTGACAAGTGGTGTTATTAAATAAGACATTTGTGGAGATTTATTATTGGAAAAGAAAGTCATTTTATGTAAGAATGTTCATTAAATATGACAGAAACAACATGAATACAATAACAGTCATTTAGAATTATGTACAATCTTATTTACAACAAAAACATGGACAACATCAAATTAAAATGCTGCACAAATTTTGGTAAAATATGGACAATCCCATTTGTTGGGTTACAATTTAATTTAAGAATTAGTTCATATTTTACCCAAAATTAGCATGAAACAACCCAACATTTTTAGAATGTAGCCTAATATAAAACAAACTGCATTTACTAAGTACCACAGTGATTATTATTATCATTATTATTATTATGGATAAATAAATCAGCATCCGTGTAGTGAAACCACACAGACAGACAATATTGTGGAAAAAAACATCTGTACACTGTAAAGTTTGACTTTTTAAAGCCAGTTAAGTTAAAAGTCTGACCCTATAAACCAAACTATAATCAGGCTGTGACCCAAAAAAATAAATCAACATTTGTTTCACAATTTTGAGCATGATTTTAAAGACAATTGTTTTTATAATTGTGCTGAATGGAGATCCATTACTACATTCTGAAAGCATTATTATCCAAAAGAATTTACAAACGAGCATGCATTGTGAATAAGCGTTCGCCTTGGTATCTTGTTCTCTCGCTCACAGGACTTGGTAAACTGGTCTGTTGTTGGGACTGTCTGGAGAGCTGCATTGGGAATCACTTCCGGTTGGAGAAAGAACGACCATGTTCCTCATTCCCGCAGGATCTACGGAGGAAAGTCTGTCCACGATGCTGGACAAACACTGCAAACTGGACACTCCTGGAGTCCGCTCCATTGTGCTAGCTGGATTCATCAAATTAATATTACATTATTATTTAAGTCAGCTCATCTTATTTTCTGTAGTGCTTTGTGAAATGCAAACCGTCAAAGCAGCTTTACAAAGAAAATAGGTCATCAAGAAATACATCATTTGTGATCATATATGTCATAAACTCCATATTTAAAGGGATAGATCCCCCAAAAATGAAACTTTACGTATTATTTACTCTCTCTTTACTCGTCTCAAACCTTTAGTGTCTTGAATTAGTTTCTCAAAGTTTCTTTATTATGTTGAATACAAAAGAAGATATTTTGAAAAAACCTGGAAACCTGTAACCACTGACTTCCATTGTAAGAAAAACAAATATGGAAGTCAATGGTTACAGGTTTCTGACATTTTTTGAAATATCTTCCTTTGTATTTAACATAGGAAAGAAACAAGTAAATGGTGAGAAATTGATGTAAAATTATATTCTTACCAGTTTGTGCATCAAAGTTGTAGTTATTCCCATAGTTTTGATTCATCTGAGGCCACACAGGACTGTTGCAGTCGACCTACAATGACAAAACATCAAAAATTCCATCAGCATACACACATATAAAGCAGTCGTCGTGATGTACACGAAACTCTCCAACAGCTCGAGCATCAGAGGCAGTGAATGAGCATTCTGTGCGCATCTCTGTATCTCTTTCTTTCACAGGCCGCTTATTTGCGAGGGACTCCCACGCTATGCTGGGCTTCAGGCATGGCGAATTGATTGAGTCAGTGGAAGCCACACCAGTTTGTGCAAGATGACACTTTTTTCGGAGTAAATCTGCAGAAAATCCTGGCAGCAGCGCAGCTCATGCAGTCAGTAAGGAATGCAGCACGGACGCCACTTTCCTGCCAGTCTCTGTTTGGCTGGATTTACTGAGGCTTTATAGGCTATAAAGAGTCCAGTGGGAAAGACATTACTACATGTCCTCCATTCTTAAGCCCAGTACTGAGAGTTTTGTCATAAATGTTTTGCGAATCAACATTGTTTGTGATATTGTGGCCTTCTTGGAGAGGTGACAGTTGTAAAAGAAGTCTTTGCCTCAGCGAACGTTCAACCTGACTTAAAGCTTACTGCATAATCCTCCAATTAGCCTCAAATTGCTTCAAGCCTCTACACGAAATGCTGAATTATTTCAACATATTTTTGGGCAAAACAAAAACAAAGCCAATAGCTGAGTGTGTTTTTAACATTAAACGTATAGAACTAATATTATATAACCCGACATTGACGTTTGTCCATATTTTACTCAATTTAAGTGTGTGAATAAATAAATTGAGTGTATAGAATGTATCTAGCATAATTAATCTTAATCTATAAAAAACGAAATTACCCTTTATACACCCTGACGGCCAAAATGAAAGAAAATATGCCTGAATTTCTGTAAATAAGGTGTGTATATGTCAATGCTAGCAGCGCTAAAATTCATCTGAGTATCATTTACAAACTTGTATTGAGAACATGATCTACATACTGCTTGTAGACCTTAATGAAAATGTACCATGGCTTTACTACAAAAGCAAACAAACAAGTAAACAGTATTGCAGTTTAACCATGGTAGAAACACGATAACCATGATTTTGCTACATTAACCGTAATTTAACCATGATATTTCTACGCTCACTCTAAAAAATGCTGGGTTGTTTTAAATATGGACTAACCCTATTGTTAAAAGTGTCAGTTAAATTGAATAAAAACAACAACAACAACCCATCATTAAGTTATATATCGGTTAATATCTGACCTAACATTGTTAGAGGGATTAAAGGAACGATTTGTTGTTTCAGTTACTCACAAATCCATAACAAATGTAAAATAACTTTTAACCTAATGTCTGAATTTGAACTTGTTTTGTCATACTTTTTTGATGTGTATATATAGCTGCAGTTATACAAATGCTAATCAAACTGCACAAATACATGGTATTTTTCCTATCATTGATACAGAATGACATTATCTTATTTATATCATATTTCCTCCCTATTAAAGCAACTTTACAAGTCACAATACTCCACACATACTCGACATTTTTTAAATTCCCTGAAAAACAGCAGTAAGCTTATATATCTAAGCGTAAAAGAGGAGCCAGATGTAGACAGCAATTTATTGTTGTCATGCTGAGACTGAGGCAGCTCTGACTCCATTTGCAGGATGCAATCCCCCGTGTGCTATTGAGATAAAACATTAGGACCAAACACGGTACAATCGCCCTGTCTAGACACAATGAAGAAGATAGAAACCTCAAAAATTTGCATTCAGAAGGCTTTTATCTGACCTTTGGAAAAGTCCCTCTTGAATAAGAGTTTATGCAGACCTTCACTATAAGTCTATCATTTTTAAACTCCATGGAATAAGAGCAAGACAGTCATATTTACCATGCTCTCTGAGCAGCTGGAGGAGGGACTGGCGGGCTCAGAGCTGCTCTCCATGGGCAGGCTGTAGTAGTTCTCCACCTGTTCCCTGAGGAGCTCCTGAAGGCTCTCGATGTACTGGATGGCGTTCCTCAGGATCTCCACTTTGGGGAGACGTTGGCTAGGGTTGGCCGAGGTGCATCGGCGTAGCGCCTCAAAAGCGTGATTGACCTTCTTCAGCCTGCGCCGCTCCCTCATGGTGGCAGCTCTCCGGCGGTCCACTGTACTGGCTTTACGCTTGCAAGCTTTGCAGGCCCATTGAAGACAGTGGCCCGGTTGATGTGGGGCCCCAGGAGCACGCACGTGCTCATCCTCCTCAGACCCGGTCAGTTCCCCATTGGCTCCAAACTCTAAATCTTCAGGAGACGAAGCGCAAGTGCTGTCGTAGAAGATCTGGGATGTGGAGAATACGTCCATGATTTGTTCGGTGTTGGAGGTCTCTGAGTGATGTGGTTCCTCTGGTGCCATACGACCCTTCTTATATGTCGGGGCCCGTGCTGGTCAGTCCTAATGACCGTGCCCCCATTGGCCAGGACAGGGCTCGGAGACCCCCCTCTCCCACCATCCAGATCCCCACCCAAACCCAACACCCCTACTGAGTTTCCCACATCTGTGCGGAGGGGTGGTTTCTCACTCACTTCAGCAGCGTGACGGTCATTACAAGAGGGAATTATCATCAATAAACATTCGTGTGAAGAAACTCGGGCTTTTATTTGCCTTTCGATTTTTAGATGTAGACTTAGAGCTTTAATATCTTAGATTTTGATCTCCACCGGGTATTTATTTAAAATATTTGTAATATATATCTGTTTATTAAAAGTTTCCGTATTTTGTATAAGTGTTTTCAGTTTATTTACAGTTGTGAATGCCATTATGGGACGTTGATCTCTGCTCTGTCGAATTTTGATGTTGAAAATTTCACTGTACAGTTTAACAAACTGACTTTTACTGACATTTTAGTAGTTTGACTTGAATTTAATGTATAAGATATAATATATAAATAAATAAGTCTGTAAAATAACAGAAAATGTACTGACCACTTATTTCAAGGTTTTTGTACCATAATAAACAACACTAACCCAGCCAATAAATCACTTTAAACAATTAAAAATGTTAAGAAAGGTAACTTTTTAAAACTTTTAAGGTGAAAAGTTGTTGTAAGAAAGATCAAGATCCCATAACGCAATTGCAAAAGCATAAATAAATGAGGAAAAATAAAACATAAATCACTAAATTCGGGTAACTGTTAATTTATGGATTGTTTTTTCCAGTGTATTGACTACTGATTATATGTGTATTGTATTTATTAGTAATAGTTTTAAGTAAAATGTTCACATCTGTTTAATTCTATGAAGATCTGATAACATTTCTTTTAAATTTCAATACAATTTTGTAATTTTGAGTAATTATTTTTTTCTAAAAATCCTAATAGATTGCAGAATAACAAATGTTTTCATTTGATGTCAATAAAAATTTGGATTATTCCACCAATTATTTTAGTCTTAACTGTTCAGATGTTAAAACATTGCTATTGTGTTGTCTAAAAAATAAACATAAATCTGTCTGAAAACATGAGACCTCTCATTTATTTTCAAAAAACAAAAACAAGCTCAAATTACATTCTTTAATTTAAATTTAAAAGAATGTGGTGAACACTTATAATAGAATAAAAATTTTATATTCACTTTTATTCAAACACATATCGATTAATTGTACATCCAGAGAAACTAAGAATAGCTTCATATATAAACAATGGTAACACTTTACCATAAGGTTGTGTTAATTACTGTTTCACTAACATGAACAAGCAATAAACTAAATATTTTTACAGAATTTATTTATGTTTGTTAACATTGGTTAATGGAAATAAAATTGTTCAATGTTCCCAGTGCTGGGTTGCAGCTGGAAGGGCATCCGCTGTGTAAAACATATGCTGGATAAGTTCATTCCACAACCCCTGAGGAAAAAAAGGGACTAAGCTGAAGGAAAATGAATGAATGTTGTTCAATGCTAGTTCTGGTTAGCTCACTGTGCATTAACCAATGTTAAAAAGCACACATTTAGATTTTAATAACTAATTAGTAAACATTTGTGAATTAATGAATGATGTACACATTTTTTTTCATTATTAGATCATGTTAGTAAATACACTAACGCACATTAACTAATGAAACCTTATTGCAAAGTGTGACCTACATTATTTATTGTAAGCTGTTGCTTGGGGACACTTAAACGAGTTTGATTTTAGCTTGTCCTAAGCAAAGTGCCGACCCAAACCTCTAACAAATAACAAAGTCATTTCTATTACCTCAGAACGAAGTGGTCAAGAAAGACTGCATGTTTAAGAGTTTGCTGGCAAATTTTCCGCTTGAGAAGCGAGCAGCGTTGCAGATGTGGCCCAGCTGTAAGGGCTGGTGTTGTGTTTCAGAGGCACACACTCACATGAATACACAACTCAAGATCTGCGCTGTGAATGAAGGTGTCAGAGCAGCGTGGCTGTGCAGTTAAAGCTCATTACACTTCTAAATGGCTCATTAGCAATTACGTGGCAACATCTCTGCTTCCCTTTGTTATTCAGGCGAAGCTAACTCTTTTTCTTCATTTATATTATATATGTTGATGCACATTTGCAATATATAAATATATATTAGTAAAAGAAATTTAAAAATATTGTCATTACATGTCTAATAAAATGACAAAAATGTTTACCAATGTTTTAACTTGAGAAGACTTAAGACCTTGATATCTGATTTTCAAACAAAACAAACCTTTATGATCTTGACAGCCTTTTTTCATAACAGAAAAGTTATATATATATATATATATATATATATATATATAATGTTGAAGAAAATAGTTACCGTAATAAAAAATTTATGAATTTATTCAACTGTTATATATTTAACACAATTGTTTTATGCTTTACATACTATTATTCTTCATTTTGGGGTTAGCTATTTTTTTTTTCCTTTTTATTTAATTATGTTTTAAATATAAATCTTTTAAGACTATTATATTTTTAATTTTCCTTATACAAAAAATAAAACAAATAATTTAGTTTAAAAAATAATTATAAAAGCAATGAACATAAAATAAAAGACAGTAAAATAATAATTTCAACTATCACCTATCATCAATTGACTGCCATCAAAATTAAGGAAAACTAGCACAAAATTATTGTTCCCAGAAAATTTTACAAACAATAACGATAAGCAACATTAAACATTAAAGCAACATTAATGTAATTTTTGGTGCATTTAAACAAAACAGTTATATACTTTAATCAAGTTCTATAGAGTTATGACAACTACAAATTTTCAATTTATATATGTTTTGTTTCTCTTGATTTTTATTATTGTTTAATAATTTAACCCAAGGGCGCCACGGTGGCGTAGTGAGTAACACGTTCACCTCACAGCAAGAAGGTTGCTGGTTCGAGCCTCGGCTGGGCCAGTTGGCATTTCTGTGTGGAGTTTGCATGTTCTCCCCGTGGTTGCGTGGGTTTCCTCCGGGTGCTCCAGTTGGGGTGCCCCCACAAGTCCAAAAATATGCGGTACAGGTGAATTGGGTAAGCTAAATTGTCTGTAGTGTATGTGTGTGAATGAGATTGTATGGATGTTTCCCAGAGATGGGTTGCGGCTGGAAGGGCATCCGCTGCGTAAAACAAATGCTGGATAAGTTGGCGGATCATTCCGCTGTGGCGACCCCGGATTAATAAAGGGACTAAGCCGAAAAGAAAATGAATGAATGAATGAATTTAACCCAACATATTATTTTGGGTGTACTCATTTTTAGACTTATTTTGGATCTTCATTTTTTGTTAGATTAGTTCAAGTTTTGTTTTTGGCACTGACTAATCTTATGTATAATCACAAATATATTATTGGAAAGCATCCTCTATAAATTATAAATTTAAAAGCGAGATCTGGGAGGAGTGTACTCATTTGTGCTGAACACTTTGTATACAGTTGAAATCAGAATTATTAGCCCCCCTGAATTATTAGCCCCATAAATTTTTTCACCCAAATTTGTGCTTAAAAGAGAAAATATTTCAAATAACTGATTTATTTTATCTTTGCCATGATGACAGTAAATATTATTTTACTAGATATTTTTCAAGACACTTCTACGCATCTTAAAGTGACATTTAAACTCTTAACTAGGTTAATTAGGTTAACTATGCAGTTTAGAATTAGACGTGTTATTGTATAACAATGGTTTGTTCTGTAGACTATCGAGAAAAAAAAACTTAAAGGGGCTAATAATTTTGACCTTAAAATGCTTTTTTTTTCTTTTTATTAAAAACCGCTTTTATTCTAGCCGAAATGAAACAAATAAGACTTTCTCCAGAAGAAGAAAAATTATCAGACATACTGTGAAAATTTTCTTGCTTGCTCTGTTAAACATCATTTGGGAAAAAAAAAAATCTAAATAATTCTGACTTTAACTGTATATGAAATCCCCCCCAAAAATCTAACAACACTAAAA
This sequence comes from Danio albolineatus, assembly GCA_903798035.1. Lineage (NCBI taxonomy): Eukaryota > Metazoa > Chordata > Actinopteri > Cypriniformes > Danionidae > Danio > Danio albolineatus. The sequence goes on along the minus strand of CAIGQQ010003112.1, from coordinate 22,507 downwards.
AATTTTTTTTATAATAATAAAATAAAAATTTAAATAAAAAAAAATCTTTTCTTACTTAGATTTTTGTAAGAAACATTTTTGAACAAACCAAAATATTGTCTTATTTTAAGAATATGCCAAAATTAAGTGAGATTGTCCTTAGAACAAGCAAAAAATTATCTAAAAGCCAACGGGGTAAGCAAAATAATAAAGTTTTAGATATCTGGACTAGAAAGAAGACAAAGCATCCAATTAAAGCAGTTTATGCTGTGAAAAAAAATACTTTAACATCACAAAATCTTTTTTTTAAGGTTGATCAAGGCTATGATCACACTGATGCTGCATTATTTAGAATGAGTAGCCTACACATTATATTGTTCAAGAATTCAAATGTGAGTATAGGATATATGTATTTGCGTGGAAACTGAGAAACTTCATTCCTCATCTTAACCCTGCAAGTTAAGTGAATAACAGGTTGCGCTTTCAGTGGTGCGTAATTTAAAGGTATTAACACACATCGTTTATAACCTGATCAAGAGTCCTAAAATCCTCGTCTATTCCCGTATAGAGGTCATTACTTGAGGCATCAGTGTTGACAGCTAATAAAGATACAATGCGGATATTTCTCACAACGTGCTAAAACGTTTGGTGTCTGGGAACTGCGCGCACCTAAGAAAACACGGCTGATCGCTGTAGTTTGTATTGCGCACAGCTGAAGAAGACATAATCCTGCTTAGCTGTCCTTCAGATCAAAGACAATTGACTGTTAACAACACAGACAACGAGAAAACCTGCCAGCGGCCGATGACTGAGTCCAGCTCAGATTGCGCAAGCATATGGTGAAGACGCGCGGCTCCGATGAGGGAGCGCGCAGGCCTGCTCTGAGATCGGGGAACTTCGCGATGTCTCTGGGGAACTAAATATTGGGCTTTCCTGAGGGCTCTTGTTAAGGGTCAGAGACTGTGTTAATTGTAGGGAAGAGGGTGAGAGGGTTCCCTTAAGTGTGCAGGGGCGTCGTTATGTTTTCTCCAGAAGTTTGATATACTTTCGGAAATAAAGGTCACTGTTTTGAGACCCAGCTGGGTCAGTTGGCATTTCATAATAGTCATAGTCACATCATAAAAGCAGTTTTGCTTAATAGTGAATGCTTTGGTACATTCCTGATTTTGTACAAATGTCTGCTGTTTCCCATCAGTTGTTAATGTCAATATAAATATTTTGAAAATGTTCTGTTTTGAACAGTCGTACTCACTAAGACACCTAGATATTAATACATCACACATTAAATGCTAAATATTAGAACTTTTCATTCATTCTTCTTTTGGCTTAGTCACTTTATTCATCAGGGGTTGCCACAGCGAAATGAACCGCCAACTTATCCAGCATAGGCTTTACACAGTGGACAACTTTCCATCGCCAACCCAGCACTGGGGATCATCCATACACACTCATTTACAAATACACTATGGCCAGTTAAGTTGATTAAATTCACCTATAGCGCATGTGTTTGGACTGTGGGGGAAACCGGAGCACCCAGAGGAAACCCATGCGAACACTGGGAGAAACATGCAAACCTTACACAGAAATGCCAACTGGCCCAGCTGGGTCTCGAAACAGCGACCTTCTTGCTGTGAGGCAACAGTGTTAACCACTAAGCCCATCCATATTAGAACTAGTGACACTGAAAGATTTTACAGTAGTCCACTTGTATTTATATTATATACGTACGCTTGTATTTATATAATGTACGCCAAGCCTAAAATCCAACCCTCACAGGAAACAAACTGCACTTTTACATTTTCAAAATACTTCATTCTGTGTGACGTATGAGCTCTTTTCATCAGGAGGACCAAAAAGAAAAAATACCCACAAGGTCAAAATCTACATTGCACACACACACACACACACACACTCAGCCTAATTGTTTATATCCAACAAACAGTGATGTGTAAATTTGTGCTTTCAAATTTGGTATGTCTTACAGAAAAAGTGCATTTGTGCAATGTCAACTATTTTCAGCAAAACCACGATCAAATACATAAGAAATACTGACAGAGTACACTGTTGTATGGACAACATGACTAAGTATTATCATTGTCTTTTTAGTGAGTCTGTGATAGAATAAGACTTGTTATTCAACAGGCACTAATATGCACATTGACTCAAATAGTTCTACATATGAACTATGGATTTTTCAAGTTTTTCTTAGTTTTAAGTTTCCGGTAACTAAAGAAGTTGCAGGCTTTCGCAGGTAATCGATTGTGCGGTGCAAATTGTTTTGAGAAATGCATTTAGGATTTGTACATTTTACATATGATTTGAAAATGCACTAAGGCAGTTGAGAAAAACTGTAAAGTAAAATGATTCTCCTGCACCCCCTAGTTGCCTTTTTTTTCTCCATCTCTCTTTTGCCTGCCAAGATTCGCCATTGGCTGCACTTTTTCCATCAGCAATAACAGTATCATATTTGATCACATGATGAGATGCTGTGATTGGCAACAGCATTTGTCTGGCAGCAGAGGAAGAGTTTGCTCTACTCCGCTGGTGTGGGGCATCAGAATCCCTCCATAAGTGCACATTCAAAGGAATGCCACTAAATCTCATCTCTTCTCTTCCAAAACGAACATATCTCTAATCCTGTAGTTCAGTTCAGCTTTAGCTTTTTAAAAAAAGTAAGTAAACCCACTGCCTTAAAGGGACACTCCTCTTTTTTTGAAAAGAGAGTCATTTTACAACGTTCCTAGAGTTAAAGAGCTGAGTTTTAACATTTTGTAATCCATTCAGCCAATCTTGGGTCTGGTGGGCGCCATAGACCACTGAATCAGGTTAGACCAGGGGTATCCAAATTTGATCCTGGAGGGCCGATGTCCTGCAGAGTTTAGCTCCATTTTGCTTTAACACACCTATCAGGTAGTTTCTAGCATACTTAGAAAGAGCTTGATTAGCTAGTTCAAGGGTGTTTATTTGGGGTTGGAGCTAAACTCCTCTAGACATCGGCCCTCCTGGATCATGTTTGGGCACCCCTGGGCTAGACCATTAGCATCTCACTTAAAAATGACCAAAGCATTTGGATAATTTTCCTTTTTAAAATACCAATGTTGCTGCTGTTGCACAATGATATTATGCAGTGCCTGAAAATATTCACAAGCTAGGTAACTTAAAATGTATCACTGCGTAATATCATAGCACCTGCTGATGGTACTATCTAGCTAATGGTACAGCAGCAAATTCCTTGATTATTATGCCAGAATAAGAATGGTTCTTAGCCATACCGGCCTAGAAAATAGCAACTTTTCAGTTTCTGTCAGGCTTACACAATGCAACACAGGAGTCAAGCTTTATATAGGAAAATGATCAAAAACTCTGGTTATTTTTGAGTAAGATGCTAATGGTCTAATCCAAATCAAGGATTTATGGTTAGCTAAGCTAAAAGTGCTAGTAACTCAAGGGGAGTTAAAATAAGCCTATATTTAAAAAGTGGAGTGTTCCTTTAAAAGTGACAAGATGACTTTACTTAAAAAGTGCGTAAACTTGTTATAATCTGGAATTGTTAAGTTGACTTACCTTAATTTATGTACATGTATATACTGTATATAATTATGCACATAGTTCATTTACTTAATAATTTTAACCTCTTAAGGCCCAAAGTGTTTTTTTACATGTTTTTTTTTCTTTGCTGTTTGGGCTTATTGGAACCTAATTAGAATAAAACCCAAGTATCATCTTTGGATATAATTCAATTCAATTCAATTCAATTGTTTATTGTCATGTGCACAGTAAGGAAACACGTTTCCCTGTACAATGAAATTCTTACTTTGCCGTCCACAGTGAAGTTATACACATAACATACACATCATACACGACGTACACATACATACACATATATACACAAAGTGACGGAAGTATAATTATGAAATGAAATTATGAAATGAAGGTAAATAATATATAATACTGATTGTGGAGTATGTAAACATGTAAACAATGTGTAGAGGTTTTAAAGTTTTTTGCTTATTGTGCAAAAATAAAGTGCCTAGTGCAATCGGCTTATGTGCAGCGACAGTATAATGGCTGTAGTAGATTTAGTGCAATTGCATTTGTTAATAGTGCAAACTGGTAAAGTGTAAAGTGTGCTACTGGGCAAAGAATGAAACTGTTTGTGTCCACTGATTATGCGTTTAAAAGTCTGATAGCTGCTGGGAAAAAAGAGTTCTTAAGTCTGGCAGTCTTGCATCTCACACTCCTGTACCTCCGCCTTGAGGGCAGGAGTGTGAATAATCCGTGTTGTGGATGTGTGGGGTCTTTCAGGATGGAGGCAGCTCTCTTGTGGACTCTGCGATGGTAGATAGTCTGCAGAGAAGGCAGTGGGGTCCCGATGATCTTCTCTGCAGTCCTCACCACTCTCTGCAGACGTTTGCGGTCCTTTATGGTTGCGTTGCCATACCACACAGTAATACAGCTGGTCAGGATGCTCTCAATCACACAGCTGTAAAAGTTGCTGAGGATCTTAGATGACAGACCAAGTTTCCTCAGCTTCCTTAAGAAGTAAAGCCGCTGTTGTGCTTTCTTGACCAGCTGGGTGGTGTTCGTTGTCCAGGTGAGGTCCTCACTGATGTGGACCCCCAAGTATTTAAAACTGCTCACTCTTTCCACTTCAAGTTCATGGATAAACAGTGGCTGATGAGTTCCCCTCTCCTTCCTCATGTCCACTATTATCTCCTTGGTCTTGTCCGTGTTGAGGGTGAGGTTGTTGTCCTCACACCATGTCACTAGACTGGCTACCTCCCTCCTATAAGCTGCCTCATCTCCCCCAGTGATACGTCCTATCACTGCAGTGTCATCCGAAACTTAATGATGGTGTTGTTCTTGTGGGATGCGACACAGTCATGTGTGAATAAAGTGTAGAGGATGGGGCTCAAAACACATCCTTGTGGGGTGCCGATGTTGGTGAGGATGGTGCTTGAGCTTTTATTTCCAATCCTGACAGATTGCGGTCTGCCAGTGAGGAAGTCTAAGAGCCAGTCACAGAGTGTGGAGTGTAATCCCAGTTCAGACAGCTTGTGAGTGAGTTTATGAGGAATAACCGTGTTGAATGCGGAACTGTAATCAATAAAGAGCATCCTAATATAGGTGTCTTTACCTTCCAGGTGAGAGAGAGAAGTATGAAGTGCAGCAGCAATGGCATCTGAGGTGGACCTATTGGTCCGGTATGCATACTGCAGGGGGTCCAGAGTGTCTGGTATACTGCTCTGAATGAGGGGTAGCACGACTCTCTCAAAACATTTGGCAATGATTGGAGTGAGTGCTACTGGCCTGTAGTCATTCAGACAGGTCAGAGGGCTCTTCTTAGGAAGGGGGACGATGGTTGTGGTTTTGAAGCAAGTTGGAACAGAGCTTTGACTAAGGGAAAGGTTAAAAATGGAGGTGAGAACATCAGCCAGCTCTGTAGCACAAGCCTTGAGGGCCTGTCCTGGGATGTTGTCAGGTCCGGCTGCCTTGCGGGGGTTGATTTTTCTCAGTGCTTTGTGTACTGCAGCTGGTGTCACTGCAGGAGGGGGGAGGGGAGGTTGAGAAGTTTGGGTTTGTGTGCGTCTCTGCACTCTGTTGATGCTGGTGCTGGAGGACTCAAAGCGGGCATAAAATGTATTGAGGTCGTCCGGCAGGCTTTCTGAGGTGCTGATTGTGATATTAGTGGTGCTCTTGTAGTCTGTGATGTGCTGCAGGCCTCGCCACATCTGGCCAGCTGAGGCAGTGGAGTAGGTGTTGTCCAGTTTCTCTTTATACTGCCTCTTAGCCTCTTTGATGGCACTTCTCAGTCCATACTTTGCAGATTTGTACTCAGTCTCATTGCCTGATGTAAATGCCAGAGATCGAGCACTTAGCATGTGACGCACCTTGCTGTTTATCCAGGGCTTCTGGTTGGGGAACTTCTTGATTTGTACGGTGGGTATGATGTTTTCAACACAAGTGCTGATATACCCAGTCACATACTCAGCATAGTCCTGTACATTAACAGATAAGTCCTCCTTGGTGGCTGCTGTTTTGAACACATCCCAGTCTGTAACAGCAAAACAGTCCTGGAGGGTGGTCTTTGTCTGTGGATTCCAAATTTTCACCAGTTTTGTGATTGGGTTTGTTTGCTTCAATCTTTGTCTGTAAGCCGAATACAAGAACATACAAGAAATATGCCGACATCTCCATTGTCACAATGAGTTTCTGAGTTCTCGGGGCACCTGCAGGATTTTATTCAAAGGCACGCACATATCCAGCACCACCTCGCCCCATCATCCCTTTCTTGTTTCAATCTAAAAAAAACACTGATGCTTGCTGTCAAATGAAAGCATGTCATTGTATTTTAACAATTTAAATTATTAATTATAATGTAATATTATATATACTTGCATTTCTTTATTTAATATTAACAATATTACATTTTTAATCCCACCATGCAAGTACATGCACACTTTAAAACACACAAACGCACACCTTTATTTATTCTCATTCTTTCTTGCTTTGTCAATGTATGATAGTGTATACCAGGGGTGTCCAAACTCAGTCCTGGAGGGCCGGTGTCCTGGAGAGTTTAGCTTCAACTTGCTTCAACACACCAGCCAGGAGGTTTCTAGTATATCTAGTAGGAGCTTGATTAGCTGGTTCAGGTGTGTTTGATTAGGGTTGGAGCTAAACTCTCCCGGACACCGGCCCTCCAGGACCGAGTGTGGACACCCCTGGTGTATACTGTTTAATAATCAATCTAAATTATTTAAAAAAATAAATAAATAAGCGGCATTAATTCGCGCCCTCTCATTCATGTATTAAATACATTGTAAAAGCCTGCCCTGCTTATTCAAACGTGTAATTAATAGTAATCTCACGGCAACTCGATCGTGTTTTGGTGCTGAAGCATATAGTGGGCTCGTTTTGAAGCGCATCTGGAAGGTTATTCATTATTCTTTTTTATCTAGTTGTTAACTGACCAACAAAAAATACATTACGATTAAGATAAAAATTATAGCTAACGAAATTCGTTTCAAAAAGACATTTTTTTCAAGAAACATATACAAAATATATATTTTTAATTTTTACCAGTCTAACTGTGGTGATGATTTGTTCCGCTCCGTGGAAAATAAGGATTTAATTAATGCTTCACTGCTTCACAGCTTCCGATGTGCTTTCATTTCATGTTCAGACAAGAAAGTGTTTAATAGCAATATTGACAGGAAAATATACATTTAGATTTCAAATAAATATATTAATATCAAAAATGAAACATAAAAGTTTGATCCCATCAATGTCATAATGAATGCCTTTTTATGTAGTTATTAGTTGTCAGCCAGCATCAGTGTTTACTGAGACTGAAATAAGATAAACAAAATTTGAAATTGCGATAAGAAATGTAATGATAGCAACACTACTTTGGTCGTAGACGTCACGGGATGACTGGTCATGGAGGATCATGTAGTCTGGCACATCTGTAACCTACGACGAGTCAAGATTTTACCAAGAAAAAATCGCATAATCTGACATCGTGACTTTCGTAACCGACAATAAAAATTGTTTGATCTGACCGGGGCTTTATATGCACAAAAAGTGTAGTTAAATGTATTGTTCATTGTTTGTTCATGTTAGCAAATGCTTTAATTAACATTAACTAATGAACCTTATTGTAAAGTGTGAGCGATAAAATATAAAAGTGTAAGTTGAAGTAAACACTGTTACATAATATGAAAGTATGTTTAAAATAGAGATGTGCAGTATAGACAGATGTGGATATTTCAGTAGTTTCTAAAAATAAATGAATAAAAAATTAAATCTTTGCTTTATGGAAAATACACATATAAGTAAACAGTAACAGCTGTCAGCAAATATTTTGTTGCTTGAACATTGTACATGTATATAGTGTAGTCAAAACATTCCAAAGGAAAAAAAAAATGTTTAGTGAGTGACGTGTTTGACAGTTCAATTGTGCGATGTTCAAGCTGACTAGCACAGACTGTACAACTGATCATTTAAATACACCAGTGTCACTATTTCCATGTTTGGTGTTTGGCTTCCTTTTATATTGATAATGGTGGAAATCAAGGTCAAGCAATGATACATTATTATATGTGGGTAAGAGCCTCCTGTATGATCACAGATTTTGTCATAATAACGAAAAAACATTTTAAAAAACACAGATCATTTCAGTCATACAGACAAGAGTGAGGGCAGAGGCTCAGTGTCTATGCACTGTGCATATCTGCTGACAACTGTTACTGATGATGTGTATATTTTTTCCACGAAGCAAATATTTATTTATTTATTATTATTATTTTTAGAAATGACTGAAATATCCATATATGTCTGTACTGTACATCCATAATTTAAATATATATATATATATATATATATATTTTTTATATAAAGGTGTATTTACTTATACACTTTTATATTTGAACTATATGAGAAATATTATTAGAGAACATTTGTTTTATTGTAGTTCTGTGTATTTTTTTAATCAAATCAAGCAGCATTTAAATGTAAAATTGTAATAGTTTTTTACTGTTGATTTTCACAAATGTTAATAATAATAAAACATTACAAGCATTTTAAAATTTTCCATTTTTTTCTCCCTAAATCTATTGAAAGGGCTGTGAGGCCCTTTTTATATTGATAATGGTGGGATACTATGTGAAGCAATGATACAGTTTTATAGGTGCATAAGAGGCTCCTGCATGATCACAGATTTTGTCATAATGACGAAATAAACATCTTAAAATATTACATCATTTCAGTCATAAAGAGAAGAGTGAACTGAAACAGAGGCTCAGCATCTGTGCACTGTAAGTCTAGTGTAGTAAAAGAAGTGCCAGGCAGAAAAAGTCATAGTCTACCATTTAAAACGTCTGTTTGGGGACTTAGATGTTGTTATGTGAGTTTCCCACACAAAACAGGGATTTGATACATAAATAGACCACACAAAAAGTCCTTTATGTTTTATATCCAAAAAGTTTTATAAATGGTACACACACACCTAGCAAATGTCAGGATGACCACAGGACTTCAAATCAGCTCCTGAGTGGACTTGGGGCTGATGCATTACACAAGGACAGTGATAACGCCATGCAGCCAAAACAACCACTGTTGATAGAACCACTGCCGCCTGCGCCCTGCACACTGAGCCCAACACAGACTGACTGTGATCCATCTGAACAGCAGCAAGTCTCAGCGTTCAACAATGATCCTCAGGAAAACAGCCAGGAAAATATATTTCAGCAGCCAGAATCTCCAGACTGTAGGACTTTCAAATTGTCCAATTTACGTGTTCAGAATTGGATGGAGTCAGATTTGTCAAAGTTTCAAAGTTTTATTCAGTACAAAACAGAGAGAAACCAAGAGTAACATGTCTTCTTCTTCCGGAGACACGTCTTTTGATAGTATGATCGTTCACTCCCTCTGGTTGTTCCTCATTTGCGATTTCAATGCATCTCTCTCTTAACAGTGACCATTTAAGGCCAAATACATATGTACACGTTCAGCACCTAGTCCACGTATACACAGCTCAGTTCATACATCCTGTCACTTCTCAGAATGTCCCACCCGATGTATTTCACAAGTTGGTTTTTAGCAACTTCCCAATTTTTTGCACGCACTATTACAGTTTAACCTATGACCTAGTTTTTCCACCGTTACTAATACACTAAAAAGATTAAACTTAAAAAAAACCTTAAACTGAAAAATACCACAAGACCCACAACCTCTGCCACCCCTGTCACCAGACACGCTCTCATTGTCACCTTGCTCGCCTCACTTGGACTTTTCTAAAAAGATGGAGGAACTGGTGTTTGCTGGAACTAAACTTTCACACTCCTTTGCAGCAAGCCCCCAGTTATCACCCAAAAAGCGGCGTGCTCCACAACCACCTCTGAGCCCACTTGGAAGAACCCTCCGATCACACCGCCAGGGCTCAAACATCGCCCCATCTTCAGCTGGTGAACACAACAGCTGTCGGTGATGTATGTCGGGTGCCTGCTTAGATAACAGTATCTTTATCAGATGTTTACAGAACAAGCAGGAACCTTGTGTGCCTGTAGCTTTCTCTACACAGATATGTGTTTTATTACGGGACAGAAAACCAAAGGCCTCTTCAAGCCGGATAGCAAACCATTTAATTTTGGACACCACATTCATCTGGTGTCGATTAAATGTAGATCTGAGACTACTGTAGGGAAAACAGCTAAAACTGTTAAGTTAGCACTTTTAAACATCCGATCACTTAACAATAAGTCACTTTTACTGAATGATTTTATCAGCACAAATTGCCTTGTTTTTATGCTTTTAAATGAAACTTGGCTCGATGACAGTTGTAGTGCAGCAGTCCTGAATGAAGCAGCTCCTTTAAACTTTGATTATTTGAGTGTTTGCAGAGCTAATAGGAGAGGTGGAGGCATCGCTGCCCTGTTTAAAGATGTTTATGAGTGTAAACAAGTGTCATTTGATGATTATTTGTCCTTTGAATATCTGAGTATAGCACTAAAGGGTGCTCCACTCATTTTACTGATCATTGTCTACAGACCTCCAAAATATTCTCCAGCTTTTATTGATGATTTTACAGAGCTGTTATCAATAGTAACCTCTGAATTTGACTGTTTTACTATTGCTGGGGATTTTAATATTCACGTTGATAATCCAGAAGTCAATGCTACAAAAGAACTTATGACTGTTTTTAACACTTTTGATCTGATTCAACATGTTCAAAGACCCACACACAATCGTGGACACACTCTTGATTTACTTATAACTAAGGGTTTACACATTTCATCGACTGTTGTTAAGGATGTGGCACTATCTGATCATTTCTGTATTTTCTTTGATGTATTGATCACTCCAGCCATTGAAGACAGAACTGTCTCTGTCAGAAAGAGATGCATAAATGAGAACACTAGTGAGCAGTTTATGAAGGCCATATCACTAACACCAAGCATATCTGCAGACTCTGTCGATTCTCTCCTTGATTTGTTTAACTCTAAAGTTAAGAATGTCATTGATGATATTGCTCCTGTTAAAGTCAGGAAGAGAACTGGCAGACAGAAAGGGCCTTGGACAAGGTCAACATCGGTAAAGATGATGAAAAGACAATGCAGAAAAGCTGAGCGTATGTGGAGGAAGACAAAACTAGTAGTCCATTACAATATCTATAAAGACAGTCTCCATGCTTTTAATGTGGAACTAAACACTGCTAGGCAGACTTTCTTTTCAAGCCTTATAAACAGCAATATAGATCACACCCGTACCCTCTTTGCAACGGTAGAGAGACTCACAAACCCCCCCAGTAGGATTCCTAGTGAACTACTCTCTGAAAGCAAATGTAATGAGTTTGCTCATTTCTTTACTGATAAGATCAATAATATCAGAAAGGCAATCAGCTCATCCAATCAGCCAAACAGTGTCGACGTCAGACAAGCTCAACCTCAACTTCAGAAATCAGACATTATGTCTGATTTCATGGAAATTGATGGTAAAATCTTAGAAGAGATTGTGCAAATTATGAGAACATCAACCTGCGATCTTGACACGCTCCCCACATCCTTCTTTAAAACTGTGTTTAACTGTCTAGAAATGGATCTTCTGAAAGTGGTGAATGCTTCACTTCTCTCAGGGATTTTTCCAAACTCACTTAAAACTGCAGTAGTTAAACCCCTCTTGAAAAAGAGCAAGCTGGATAACACCCTACTGAGCAACTACAGGCCAATCTCAAATCTCCTTTTCATTGGCAAAATCATTGAAAAAGTTGTTTTTAACCAGATTAACAAGTTCTTAAGCTTGAAGGGGTGTTTAGACAATTTTAAATCTGGTTTCAGAGCACATTACAGTACAGAGAGCGCCCTTATAAAGATAATCAATGATATCCGCCTAAATACAGATTCAGGCAAACTAACAGTGCTGGTATTGCTGGATCTCAGTGCTGCATTCGACACTGTCGATCACAGCATACTTCTGGATAGGCTGGAAAACTGGGTTGGGCTGTCTGGGACGGTCCTCAAATGGTTTGGATCGTACCTTGAAGGGAGAGGTTACTATGTCAGTATAGGTGACCATAGGTCGAGGTGGACACCCATGACATGTGGAGTCCCACAAGGCTCAATTCTGGCACCTCTCCTGTTTAACTTTTATATGCTCCCTCTGAGCCCAATAATGAGAAAGAACCAAATCTCTACCACAGCTATGCTGATGACACTCAGATCTACATAGCCTTACTGCCTAATCCCTACAGCCCCATTGACACCCTCTGCCAATGCATTGATGAAATTAACAATTGGATGTGCCAAAACTTCCTTCAGTTAAATAAAGAGAAAACTGAAGTCATCACATTTGGGAACAGAGATGAGGTTCTCAAGGTGAATGTGTACCTTGGCTCTAAGGGTCATACAACAAAAAATAAGGTCAAGAATCTTGGTGTGACTCTGGAGTCAGATCTCAGTTTCAACAGTCATGTCAAAGCAGTAACTAAATCAGCATACTATCATCTTAAAAACATTGCAAGAATTAGATGCTTTGTTTCCAGTGAAGACTTAGAGAAACTTGTTCATGCTTTTATCAGCAGCAGGGTGGATTACTGTAATGGCATCCTCACTGGACTTCCCAAAAAGACAGTCAGACAGTTGCAGCTCATCCAGAACGCTGCGGCCAGGATTCTGACCAGAACCAGGAAATCAGAGCACATCACACCTGTCCTCAGGTCTTTACACTGGCTCCTAGTTACATTCAGAATAGATTTTAAAGTATTAATACTTGTCTATAAATCACTAAATGGCCTAGGACCCCAATACATTACAGATATGCTGACTGAATACAAGCCTAACAGATCACTCAGATCTTTAGGATCATATAAACTAGAAACTCCAAGAGTTCAGTCAAAGCAGGGTGAATCTGCATTCAGCTATTACGCCCCTCGCTGCTGGAATCAGCTTCCAGAAATGATCAGATGTGCTCCAGCATTAGGCACATTCAAATCAAGACTGAAAACACATCTGTTTAGCTGTGCCTTTACTGAATGAGCACTGTGCTACGTCCGACAGATCGCACTATTGTGTCTTTCTTTCCTTTTCATTCTTTTATAACTTGTCTTAACTCATTTTAATCTGTTTTTATCTGTTTTTTTATCATTTGTTTTTATTTTCTTAAACTTCTATTTTATTCCTGTTTATGTAAAGCACTTTGAATTACCACTGTGTATGAAATGTGCTATATAAATAAACTTGCCTTGCCTTGCCTTGCCTTTACTTGGATCAGTATGAATGTGTACTGTTACACCCCTAATGGAGCTGTGTCCAAGCAGAGTCCAATCACTTCACAGAATAGCAAATTAGTCAAAACTAGACAATAGTGGAAACCACGTCACAACCTCAACTGGTGAAAAATCCTCAGATCGATCGGAATGAATGAAGTCATGGTGCTGCCACATCAGGCTGAGCTGGAACAAGACGTTCAGTAACAGTACATCAAATCACAGACAGTATAGAACCTCATTGAACTAATTAATATTTTCCTGAAAATGAGCAACACATACCCACTGAAGAACAATGTTTATCTGTAAAATACTTACCTGAACAATACTCACCTCACTGCTGAAAAACAGTGTTTACCTGAGCAACATATGCCTGTTGACGAACAACACTTACCTGTACAGGGGAATCTGGTAGACAAACCTACAACTTTACAGACTACCATCAAAAAGGTTTACCTATGATAACTTACAAGTTCTCTAATGATACAATGAAGTTTAACATGAACTAACAATGAACAACTGTATTTTCATTAACTAACATGAAAAAAATCTGCAGTAAATGTATTGTTCAATGTTTGTTCATGTTAGCAAATGCTTTAATTATCATTAACTAATGAACCTTTTTGTAAAGTGTAACCGATAAAATATAAAGTTGAAGTAAACACTGTTAACTAGGGATGTGCAGTATGGACAGATGTGGATATTTCAGTAGTTTCTAAAAATAAATTAAAAGCCTTCTCATTTATGGCTCCTAAACTCTGGAATAGGCTTCCTGATAATGGCCGAGGCTCAGACACACTCTTTCACTTTACAACTAGATTAAAGACCTTTTTAAGCTTTTTAAGCGTACACACAATGCATCAAGTGGGGTTTATTTCTAAACTAATTTAGAGAGGATCACGTGCTTATGATTGAACACAGCTGGTACCACATCAGCTCTGCATATTGCACCAATCAGACAAATCCTTACACACTATAAATTACCAGAGCTTTCTACTCCGGTCATCTTCGTCTTGAAGAATCTCCCCTTCCACCCCAACTCCTCCCCTTTTCTGATAGGGCGGCACGGTGGCCCAGTGGTTAGCACTGTTGCCTCACAGCAAGAACGCCACCGGTTTGGCCTCTCCCCAAGCCAGTCGATGTTTCTGTGTGGAGTTTGCATGTTCTCCCCGTGTTTGCGTGGGTTTTCCCCGGGTTCTCCAGTTTCCTCCCACCGTCCAAATACATACTACATAAGCAAATTGACTAATTTTTAAATAGAATACTAAGGCAACTCTAGTCAGATATATCTCAGCATGTTCACAAGCGGGGGGAGGTCTCGAGACTTACCTGAACTCAAACTCTCCTCTCGCCCTTTAAACAGGAGGGAGCCCCGGGCTCAAGGATATTCTGAGCTCAGGGCTCTCTTCCGGGACAGCATGCCAAATACGCTTTATCAATCATTCATCAGCTAAGTGTGAACTCTTTAAAAAAGGCTATGATGCATGAGTGTGCTCCATGCAGTTGAGCTGGCTAGACAACCACCTGTAGGACACATTCCTTCTGCCTTAGGCCCCGTTTACACTAGTGCGTTTTTGTTTTAAAACACATAAGTTTTACTACGGTTACGCCATCTGTCCATTCAAAAAAAATATATTAATTTGTTACTTTATATAATTTATATTAATTTGTTACTTTAAGTTACAACCCCGACCTCGTCGTCTGTCCACAAAAAGACCTCTCTTGCTTTCTTTGCCATCGCGTTCATCGTTCAACCAGCGTTTGTTGACAAACAACAACCAAATGCCGAGCGAGACACGTGCTTCCTGTTTATACTAGAACGCGCATGCCCAGAGTGCGCGAATGGTCACGTGATATACGTTTCTGGTGGCATAGTGTGGAGGGACATCTGTAGAGAGACGCTTGGGTGAAACGCTAGTGTGGACGCGGATCGTTTTCATGCTAAAACGCCGTTTTAAAAATAAAACGCACTAGTGTAAACGGGGCCTTAATGTACCAATTATTTTGTTTGAAATACTCATATGCTTTACATGTTTGTTTTTATATCTACTATTTTCATTTATAGCATTTTTCCATCTCGTTTAAATACACTGGGAACAGCAGCTATGCTAATTATTTTATTTTCTATTTGCACCTGGGGGTACTCATCCCGAGGCCCCTAGAAGTTGTGCAGCTCTATTGATACAATCCAAGAAGTGTAAAGAAATGATACCAAGGTTTCCATAATCCTGGACTAGGCCGTATCCTGAGCTGATACTGTGGTGGTCATGGAGGCGCAGTGAGCATGAGATCACAGTGTTAGACGAGTCTCCGCTTGATCCAGTGGGCCAGCCATAACACTCGCCGGTGACCTAATCTCACCTGCAGTTCTCCAGGATGGACATCCATCATTTTTTTCTTCACTTCGTCAGTTGGTGAAGTTTGTTCCTCACCACTGTTGCCACTGGCCTTTTTTGCCCACATGTAACTCGATGGATTTGCTCTTCAGTGTTTGGACTTTCAGCAGTAAAAATTTAAACCACACTGAACTGAGCTGAACTTCAACTCTGAAAACTGGACTGACAGTTTCATTTAACTAGAACTTCTATGTTAAGCTGCTTTGACACAATTTACATTGTGAAAGCTCTATAGAAATAAACATGAATTGAATTAAATTGAATATGGTGTACTGTCCCATACTCGCGCCACGGTGGCCGAGTGGTTAGCACGTTCGCCTCACAGCAAGAAGGTCGCTGGTTCGATCCCCGGCTGGGCCAGTTGGCCTTTCTGTGTGGAGTTTGCATGTTCTCCCCGTGGTTGCGTGGGTGTGCTCCGGTTTCCCCCACAGTCCAAAGACATGTGGTACAGGTGAATTGGGTAAGCTAAATTGTCTGTAGTGTATGTGTGTGAATGAGAATGTATGGATGGGTTTCCCAGAGATGGGTTGTGGCTGGAAGGGCATCCGCTGTGTAAAACAAATGCTGGATAAGTTGGCGGTTCATTCCGCTGTGGCGACCCCGGATTAATAAAGGGACTAAGCCGAAAAGAAAATGAATGAATGAATGAATGTCCCATACTCAGAATTTGGGCTCTGTTTTTATCCCATCCACAAACAAAGTGCACACATAAAGTTACTAGTTAAGCATGTAATAAACAAGTAACAGTAAAACAAACTTGTTTCAACACAGCACACACCAGTAATTAGGCTATGAATTCATTCATTTATTCATTTTCTTTTCAGCTTAGCCCCTTTATTAATCTGGGGTCACCACAGCGGAATAAACCGCCTGGCTAAGAATTAATTCAAGTGACATTGAATTAAAATTTAGCATATTTGTTTTTTTCTGAGGCATTAGTAAATTGTGTATTTAAACAGCTTTAACATGTTTTCAGTGTACATCTTGAGACAAAACAACATCACTGATTTATTTTGATATTTCATTGCAAGTTATTTTCAGTTAAGATGGATAAAACATTAAGCATGAGCCTTAAATAGACACTTTACCCAAAAATGAAAATGTACTCACTATGTACTCTCGCTCAAGTGATTCCAAACGTTTTTTGTTTTTGTTTTTTGTTTTTTTGGTTTGTGTGTTTGTTTGTTTTTTGTGAGTTTCTTTCCACCTATTGAACACAAAATATTATATTTTGAAGAAAGCTCAATGGAATACAATGGAAGTCAAGGTTTGCATCTTACTTCAAAATGTCTTCTTTTGTGTTCAACAGACAAGTTTGTTACAAGATTGAGTAAAATATGACAGAAGTTTGAACCATAAGACTTGTATATGAATTGGCAGAGTATGTAATATTATGTGAAAAAAATGTTTTATAGGCTACTAAGTCATAAGAGTTAATTAACTACAAACCAAGGAATTTGGTCAAGCTATGGGAATCATTTTCTTGCACACACAAAACAAAAACAACAAATTTATTATGCATTATCTGTGCACGGTGCTTGTGGATTAGTGCACTATACCAGAGATGGCCAAAGTAGGCCCACAGTAACCTTTGATTTGGCACACCATTACATCTGAAAAGAGAGGAAAAATGATGGGGATGTTGTTGGGGCGAATGCCTTTGACAGAGATCATTATTTCTATTTGAACGTAACCTTTTATTTCTTTGTTTTATTGCTGAGCTACAAAAGAGTCAACTGAAAATAAACGTTTCAATTAAATGTTGCAAATGAATCAGAATTTTAAAATGTAAAACATGTCACTTGACAAAAAGCAATGCACAAGACATCAGAGAGTAAATCAAGGCAGATCAACTAGTGTTTTCAGTATAACTCCATTGTGGTATAAATGAGATTTATGTAAAGGGCTGGGCGATTAATTGAAAGATAATCAAAATCAACATTCAGAACCTATAATCGATCTAATTTTTCCAGGTACATTTTTTTCAATTACTTTCCCTAACGTGTGGCATCATGTGACCCCACTCTGTTAAGCTGAATTATATTTATTATATTATAATTTATTCATTCATTCATTCATTTTCTTTTAGGCTTAGTCCCTTTATTAATCCGGGGTCGCCACAGCGGATTGAACCGCCAACTTATCCAGCATTTGTTTTACGCAGCGGATGCCCTTCCAGCCACAACCCATCTCTGGGAAACACATTCATACATTCTCATTCACACACATACACTATGGACAATTTAGCTTATCCAATTCACCTGTACCGCATGTCTTTGGACTGTGGGGGAAACCGGAGCACCCGGAGGAAACCCACGCAACCACGGGGAGAACATGCAAACTCCACACAGAAATGCCAACTGGCCTAGCCGGGGATCGAACCAGCAACCTTCTTGCTGTGAGGTGAACGTGCTACTCACTACGCCACCGTGGCGCCCCATTATAATTTATACTTATTATAATATTCAGCCAAACTAAATAAATAAATACAATAGTTGATGATTAATCGTGATCGAGTTAAAATGTTCAATCAATCAAGATTTTGATTTTAGGTTAAATCGTCCAGCGCTATTTTTACTGTAACAATTAAAAAAATATTATAAAATGTTCAGAATTATACTGCATTAGTTGATTTAAATCAATGTTTCTAGATATTTTCAAATGTTAGCAAATAAATTGGGAAATAACCCATGGCAAATTTAATGTTATATGATTTGATATATTCGGTTTGGTATATATTCGGCCCACATCGCTCAGTAAAGTTTGGTCTCTGGCCCTTTATAAGAAAAGGTTTGGGCACCCCTGCACTATACTGACATTGAGAAAAAGAAACTGTTAAACAAACGTGTTATTTTTGTGTTGTGTGGACAAAAGTATACTTGTGGAAGGATAATATTTCAGTTGAACCACTGAAGGCATATAGTATTGTCAGTGTATTAAGCTATTAGAGAGTGTCTTCTTATTTATTTACTAACACTACAATGGCAACAGGCGAGAAGGTTGAGAAAAGCACATGGAATATATGACAGGGAATGCAGAAACACAAAAACATTCATTATTAAAGTTCTTTTTCTTTTGTTTTTGTGTGCAATAATTGTCTCTTCTTAATTCATAATCTGAACAGGAAAGCTCATATTGTGTATTTGAGGTTTGAGTGTGAATTATGCATATTACTAACCACATTCGCTCAAATGCTCATTTAGAACAAAGCCAAAGACCTCAAATTCACTAACAGAACAAAAAAAAAAAAAAGAACAATGTGCCTAACATTATTTTCATGATGGGTAAAAAAGCTTTGTGAGGACTTAATGTTTGAAGTGTTAGTTCAGTTGAATGGAAGTGCAACCACTAAACTATTACTGTATATACACTCACGGGCCACTTTATTAGGTCAGTGCATTTAATCACATGGCAGCAACTCAGTGCATTTAGACATGATGACATGGTTAAGATGATCTGCTGCAGTTCAAACTAGGCATCAGAATGGGGAAGAAAGGTGATTTAAATGACTTTGATCATGGCATGGTTGTTGGTGCCAGAAGGACTGGTCTGAGTATTTCAGAAACTGCTGATCTACTGGGATTTTTATGCACAAGCATCTCTAGGGTTTACAGAGAATAGTCCGAAAAAGAGAAAATATCCAGTGAGCGGCAGTTTTGTGGGCACAAATGCTTTGTTCATGCCAGAGGTCAGAGGAGAATGGCCAGACTAGTTTGAGCTGATAGAAAGGCAATAGTAACTTAAATAGACACTCGTTACAACCGAGGTATGCAGAAGAGCATCTCTGAATGCAGAACACATCGAACCTTGAGGCAGATGGGCTACAGCAGCAGGTGAGCAACCCAGGTGCCACTCCTGTCAACCAAGAACATGAAACTGAGGCAACAATTTGCGCAGGCTCACCAAAGTTGGACAATAAAAAATTGGAAAAATGTTGCCTGGTCTTATGAGTCTTGACTTCTGCTGTGACATTTGGATATTAGGGTCAGAATTTGGCATCAACAACATGAAAGCATGGATCCATCCTGCCGTGTGTCAACGGTTCAGGCTGGTGGTGGTATGCAATAGTGTGGGGGATATTTTCTTGGCACACTTTGGGCCCATTAGTACTAATTGAGCATTGTGTCAACACCAGGCTGTGGTCAATATCTGAGTATTGTTGCTGCCCATGTCCATCTCTTTGTGACCACAGTGTACCCATCTTCTGATGGCTTCTTCCAGTAGGATAACGCGCCATGTGATAAGCGTGAATAATCTCAGACTGGTTTTTTGAACATGATAATGAATTACCTGTACTCAAATCGCCTCCACAGTCACCAGATCTCAGTCCAATAGATCACCATTGGGATGTGGTAGAACGGGAGATTCACATCATGGATGTGCAGCTGACAAATCTGCAGCAACTGTGTGATGCTATCATGTCAATATGGACCAAAACCTCTGATGAGTATTTCCATGAAGGATTAAGTCTGTTCTGAAGTCAAAAGGGGGTCCAACCCAGTACTAGTAAGGTGTACCTAATAAAGTGGCCGGTGAGTATGTATGTGTGTAAATATATATACACGTTAGTTGTTACATACTTTGTATGGGTACCTCATTTGAGATGTCAGTTATCCTTAAATTGTACACAATGATTTGCAGGTAACTGTAAATACCTTCAATAACAGCCTACACAATATTTAAAACCATTATTGTGTATTTGACGATGCCGCCTCTGGTTGAGAAGACCGTGACCTTGATACTGTATAGCCTAGTCTGCACACATGCACCGAACAGATAGATAGATAGATAGATAGATAGATAGATAGATAGATAGATAGA
>CAIGQQ010003093.1:0-10416 GCA_903798035.1 Danio albolineatus | reverse complement strand
TTAATGAGTGTTTTGGGTTCATTGAGAACATGGTTGTTGTTCAATAAGAAAATTAATCCTCAAAAATACAACTCTCCTAATAATTCTGCTCTCCCTGTAAATACTCTTCCCCCAAACATTACTAGCAACCATGGCAACTTCTTTAAGTGACAGTTGCTGAAGCTTATATTACTCTGTAGTGCGATCACATGCTGTGGAGCTCATTGGTAAACAGTAAACGCGCGAGCTAGAAAGAGAGATTTATAATTTGTTGATGATCTCTCAATATGTTTAAACTTACTCATTTAAAAAACTATATATTTGACTGCAAATGAGATGTGTGAAGTAGGATATGGTTGCATTCTCTTCAATCAGCAGCTCACTTGCTGTGCTGGTGTTATTTATATAAGATACCGCTTCATGACTGGTTTATTTCATTTCTGTAGTCTTAAACACGTTAATTTTGATTCAGATTGTATTCTGTTTAAAGCAACACTCAGAGATGTAACATAGGCCCCCTTGTACACTGCCAGTTAAAGGTGGCCCAATTCTGATGCTTTGCTCACAGTGACACAGATCGGATCGGTTATATGAGTGTGTAAACACTACGTAAACAAACACATACATTGAGATATTCAGAGATGGGTTTCAGGTCTCCTTCATATGTGGAAATGATGATCGATCGTTTCACATGATCAATTCCTTTGCGTTATGTTACCGTTTTATTATTGGACACCTTTTTTAATTACTTTTGATGTTCTAAAATATTTGTTAAGTGAATTTTATCACAGCAAAAGCATATATACAGTGTGTTATGGGATTGGAGAAAAAGGAAACCTATCTATAATTTCATTAGTCAATGCATAAAGGAGCCTTTTCTTAAAGTGTGTTTAATTAATCTGGTCCTTTAAATGCAAATTTTTACTTATTTATTTATTTATTTATTATATGAAAAATGCACTAGATTTCGTAATATTCAAACAGATTGAAAGATCAGAAATACCGGCTCTTAAATGTCCATGTCATTTACACATTAACATGCATGCTCATGCATGATCATGATCAATTTTAATCACAGCACTTCCCTAGCCCTCCTCCTCCTCCTGTTGTGTTCTGATGTGATTCTGACTGCAGTAGCTGTGTAATAACTCTAATCATTCAGCAGAGTGATATGGAGCTGTAATGCGCTCTAAACCTGCCGAAACTACTTTAGCTGCGCCTTTATCTGACACCTGAGAGTGACCATCAGCCAGGACCTGCAGTATAGGCTCCTCGAAGCTGTACATTTGATACAGGACATTCTGGTAGACATCTATAGAGAACTACCTTTTTTTTTCGTGGCATAAGTCTACGCTTGTTAAAAATATTTCATTGATAATCAAAAATATACAATTGAAAAGATTTTATCTCAGTTCTGTCTAAGGCCTTTAGTGTCACAAGATTCTACTGTTGCAGATTAAAACAGTTTGTTCTTAAAAACCATAGTAATGAATAAAAATACAAAAAAGAAGCATTCTCATGAGTGTTCTCAGACATCTGCACACCTGTGTATCCTGTAATAGTCTGCATTATGAGTGTATTTGTGTGTGTTTGGTGTGTGAATGTAAAGTAAGTGACAGTTTCTAATAATTAGTAGAGTTAGAGGTGCAAACAAACATCTTTACACACCTGTTCTCTTCTCCACAGGTAACTCCTCACAACCTGAAATCAGAGAAAACATCACTGTCAGGAGTCACTCATTACCAGTGGTGTAAAGCAGTGGTCCTCAACCACCGAGCGATTGGTTCCGGGCCGCACAAGAAATCATTGATTATTTCTGTTTTATTATTATTAGTATTTATCATTTATTATCTGAGTCTGAAGGATCTTTTATTTTGAAGGATGAGCGTATTCTCTTAATTACATCTCAGTCGCTTGAGTGCCCAAATTTGACCCACAAGCAGTAAAAAGAGTAAGAAGCAGACGCCTTTGGGAATTGTTTGTGAAGTGGAAAGGCCCAGTGAAGGACCCGCAAACTGCTGAGGAATGGATCCCCAACACGCTTGTCAACAAATCAGGTGGATCCAGCACATCTGCGCAAGAAGATCCACTGATGGAGATCGCAAATGACGATCCTTTTAGAGGCCATTCGCATATCACGTCTTTTCTAGAGTTCGTTGTTTCCAATGGAGGTGTGCGGCTTGACCCCTCGCGCCTTCCAGACACACACAGTTAAATGAATCCCGCGAGTCACGTGACAAGAACTGATCAATCAGCTTCAGCTTGGAAAATCCAGATTTCGGTAGACTGATTATCTGACAAACACTGCAGTACTTTGTCATTTTCTCCATAATTAAAACTAGTATTAGTGACAGCAATGTTTTGTCCACTTGTCTTCCTCTAAGAAAACAAGTAATAGTCACCTAGCAACTTGCAACCTACGAAACCTGGATGACGCGACAGCAGCCATATTGCGCCAGACCGCACACCACACACCAGCTGATTGGTGGGGAGGAGACAGAGTGATCAAGCTAATTATGATATGGAGATGGTTAGGAGGCCATGATGGACAGAGGCCAGTGGGACCTTCTCCACCAATCAGATTGGCACTTTTGTTCACGTGTACAGAGCTGCTGAAGTTACAGTAAACACCTCCTGGAGGTGCTCAAGCGCAAAACTGTCAATGCGAGCGCACATTGAATCACCAACAACAAGCGCGTCAACTTTCTCTTTTCTTTTTCTGTGTTACAAGCGGGTGTCAGAAGCTTAGTGCCACTCTGTGCGCCATCTAACGTCAAGGAGTGATTCTGCACACTCTTCTGCTCGACGCCAGAGAAAATCGCTTGGGCTTTAATGTGGAAAAACGTCTGGATAAACGCAAACGAAAAGCGTCCCGGTGTGTACGAGCCTTAACACTTAATGTAATTAGTGGGGTTTGCCATAGACAAAGTCCACTATTGCTATTCTCCTTTCTTATGATTATTGTTTTTTTTCTTTCGGACAAAACTTCGGCATGCTACTTGTCCCGCAGTTTTCGTCCCAGACCCTTGAAAGTGGTGTCAAATCGTCTGGTTTCATCGGGAATGGTGTGCTATGACTTTTATAAGGGGTTGGAGGTTTTTTGGCCCCGCAAAAATCTCCCCAAAAATCCCCTTGACATAACATAGCCTTGCAACCACTCAGGACACCCTAGCAACAGCCTAGCAACCATTTTGAATACCCTAGCAACTATATAAACACATGAATTTAGCCATTTCTTCACAATAACTGCTATTGGGCCATACAGTGATTATTTTACCCCACCGATTTGCCACGCAAACCCCACTCACATTTTTTTAAGGAAATGTACAATTCTAGTTGAGGAATAATACTTACTTGGTCCAGCTGGTTTCTTCCCTAAAACCAAATAGAAAATATGATGAGATGACAATTATTGGATGTATGAACAGTGGACACTGAAACAATAAACTTCAAGATGTGGTTTACAGTAAAGGGCTTTGACCAGAAGCAGAGTGTAAATTCAACTGTAAACCACAGCCTCACAGGGATTATTGCTTTATAAAACAGTAATTCTACTTACATAGTGAGGTTTCAATAAACAATGTGATTATACGGTATTTTACAACAGCTCTAAATGCAGCTCAACCAGTCAGAATCAAAAACTGGAACACTCTGTTTATAATAAATGTGGTAAACCAAACCAACCTGTTAGTTTGCCTCTATATTTGTAGAGGATTAGTCCAGCCAAACCCAAAATACAGAAGATAAAGATGAGGAGGGTGAAGAACAGAGGCTTCCATAGGTCTGAAGAACCTGACAAAGAAAAACCAGATGAACCTCAACACCTTCAAACTATATCAATCAGTCGCTTTAAATTGCCATTTGCCTTTGAAACATAAATATATGCACAGCATTATTATTGCACAGGTGTGCCTTAGGCTGGACAAAGTAAAAACGCTACTCTAAAATGTGCAGTTTTACTGTTTGGCGAGGTTAGGGATGGGGTTGGGGGGTTGAGACAGCACATCTCCGGATAGTGTCAGTCAGGTTGTTTGATAGTGGCCTGTATAATGTTGGTCCACTCCTATTCAATGGCTGTGTGAAGTTGCTGGATGTTGGCCAGAACTGGAACATGCTGTTGCATATACTGGATAAGAGCATCCCAAACATGCTCAATGGGTGACATGTAGAGTGAGTATCTTCTCACTTGTGCAAAATACTTGATGTCTAATCAGCATCAACTGTGAGATGGATGGATTATCTCTGCAAAGTGCTCACTAACACACATTTTGACAAAAATGTCACAAATATGTGAGCGAAACAAGCATTTTGAGTACACAGAAAAAGTTTTAGATCTTTGAGTTCAGTTTATGAAAAATAAGGGAAAAACAAGTGCTGCATGTGTATTTAGAGTATATATTCTGTAGACGAGTTTGTATATATGTGTATTTCAGAAATAATTGACAACAGGCCATTGAATTATTAGATAATAATTGCACCTCAGATGTGGGTTATTTTCTACTAACTCAACAGCCCAGAGTGCGTCATTCTGGCACAACTCCTGCCACTGTTCAGATGTTGTATTTCAGAAATCTGTCAGGTTTTTGACTAGTTTATTTATTTGTCCTCTCTGTGATTACTTCATTTATCCTGCGACTTTAATCATTAAGTGTACTAACCTGAGGAGACGAGGGCCTTTATGTCCATCTTTCCCTCCTTGGACTCTCCAGTTGCAGTGGACACGGAGCAGGAGACCAGCTGAACATCTGATGGAGAGACGGTGGTCCAGCTGTGGACAGAGAATAACCCGTCTGCTGCCCGATGGTGAGACCCTCCTGCAGGACGCAGAGTCTTTCCCTGGTCTGATGTCCACGTGATGTTTGGCTCGGGGTACCAGCCACTGGAGCTACAGCTGACGTTCAGCCGGCCGTCATCCAGAGGCCTGGGGAACAGGACAGGAGCAGATCCTGGAGCTGGACCACCAGAGACAGACCATCAGACCAGCACAAACACAATGGAGGCCGATCATTCTGTAAGTAAACTACTCCTTTAATTGTGGAGGAATTATAGTGTTAAACGTTGTATTTGACTGACCTGTGACTTTGAGCTCCAGCTGCCCACTGCCATATTCACTGTCTCCACTGACGTAGCAGTGAAATGAACCTTCATCCTGAATGATGATCTTCTCCAGCTGCAGAGACACATCTCCACCCTTCAGTCCTCCAGACAGGTCAGAGCGTGGTGTCAGAGAGCTGCGGTTCCTGAAGGACTCCTCCTGTTCGTCCTGGATCTTGCCTTGTTGGTAAAAGAGCACAGTGTTGCGGAACTCCCCATGACGGTACCAGCGGATCTCCAGAGCTTCAGCATTCTGGGCCGGAGTGATCCAGCAGGGCAGAATAACTGTGGAGCCCACCTGAGTCACTACAGGATCAGGAGGAACCTTGATGGTGAATGACACTGATGGACAAACACATAACTGTTAGTCTGCATCTACAGACTCAGAGCTTACACATCTGCACCAGCATGTCCTTTGTTAAAAAAAAAGACACATGCATGTGCAAAGACTCATCCACCACTACACTTTGTAACGTTAAGCACATGGATCTCACTTTTTTCTAACCCAAT
This sequence comes from Danio albolineatus, assembly GCA_903798035.1. Lineage (NCBI taxonomy): Eukaryota > Metazoa > Chordata > Actinopteri > Cypriniformes > Danionidae > Danio > Danio albolineatus. The sequence goes on along the minus strand of CAIGQQ010003093.1, from coordinate 4,833 downwards.
CTCTGGTCACTCTGTCACTAACTCTGCTGAGCATCATATCTCCATGTTATCTTTCTTGCTTGGTGAGTTTTAATCTTTTTATGAATGGGATAGTTTAAGGAAACTATGTCTGTGGTAAACTGCCAACTTACATTTACTGAAACTTACTAGAACCAAGTTGGAATGGCAGTACATCAGTTTTGTTCTTACAGAGGATCAGCTTAAGCTTTGTTTCTTTAAAATCAGCATGTAAAGCTTAGGCCCAATCCCAATTCTATTTTTGTACCCCTTCCCCTTCCCCTTCCCCTTGCCCCTTACGCCCGAGGGTTAAGGGGAAGGGCTTCAAAACTTCCCCCTAAGAATTGGGCCAGCACTTCAACACCTGCACACGTCATCATATGTCATCGCCATCTCTTGCTTCATATGAGATCAGACGATCACGACTGCTGGAGTTACTCCAGTTGTGTTATTGTTTGGTGTTTATCTTCAGGAAATCACTGAAGGCGTATATTATGTTATCATAACCATCTAATGTGGCGATAAGATCGTAACTGTACTGTGTGTTTACACAGTGGCCATATTTATCTGTGTAAACACACGAAAACAACATTAACATTACAGCAGACACTGTAAAAGCTCATTCCCAGACACTAGACATTACTGACAGGGTATTCCAGTGTCATCCAGTGTCAGAATGTTGTGGGACTGCTGGACACGAGTTATGATTATGGATTATAGATCGACAAATTTAGTGGGTTTTTTTAGCATTTTTTTTTAAAGCATGACGGTAAAACACAAACGTGGTTATGAATATATTAAAACGTGTTTGTTTGTTGTAAAAATTAATGTTAATTAATGTAAAAATTAATAATGACAAAAAATACTAATTTGTGGATCTCCTTACTTCCGGGTTCAGCTATCCTGCCGCTGTGGCAGGTGCATTCTGGGAAATTTTCTTACCCCTCCGTTTTAAGTGTGGTCCTGAAAAATCTTCGTTCGAAGGAGTGTATAGCCCTCGCCCTTAGCCCTACGCCTTCAAGCTAAAGAGAATTGGGACACCACTACCCCTTGACGTGAACGCGCAAAACGAGGGGTAGGGGTAAGGGGAAGGGGAAGGGCTAAGGGGGAGAATTGGGATTGGGCCTTTATCAAGGTTTTGGTGCAGCCCAGGTCGACCTGTTTACTTCAGCCTAGACAAGTCCAGCTGTTTGATTCCCTGTCCGAGGCTGCACTTAGCACAAATACACTGGCACCAGTGCATGTACAAGTATACATTTCCACCAGTGAGCCTACTCACACAGACCCTGTGCAAGGTCAGGGAGGACAAGGAGCAGGTTTGTTGGTTGTGCCACACTGGTCCACTGGAACCTGGTTTCCAGACCTTACTCTCCTCCCTAGAGACTCCCCTGAGGAAGGACCTTTTTTCTCAGGGATGAGGCACTATCTGGTACTTGCGTCCAGATCTCTGGAACCTTTACATGTGGTCCATAGATGGGGTGCCAAGGATTTAGGTGACCTACCGCCAGCAGTAATTAACACCATTATGGCTGATTTATACTCCTGCATCAAGGGCACGCGTATGCTCCAGCGCAGCTTGCGTGTGGTCACCGTGGCCGTCACTGACGCACACCTCTTCAAAAATGGAACTACATGTTGAAACGACGCGTAGCGCAAGCTCTGTGATTGGTTGGCTTGGTCGTGCTGAGAGTGTGGGCGGAGGTTAGAGCCGCACGAGCCTGATAGAGTGAGTGTTTACAAGTGTCGAGTGCCGTGAAGGAGCTCTAGATGGAAACTGTTGCTTTGTGTTTACCTTATGATTAGGGCCAGGTGGAATCTGCAGACATTTTTTGCTATTTCTGCGGAGTATTTTGTTAAAAATCTGCAGATTTATGTGGAGTGATTTTGGGAGTATCATAACTAAAAACTTAATATATGAAATAAACAGTAATACCTATTTAACTGTTATTTAATGTTTACAATGTGAATCCAATTAGATCCACTTTATTTGGTAAACAAAACAAGTCTCATATTAAATCTCTACTACAAGACAGAAAATATGACTTTACAAACTGTACTGTAAATAAATCACATAAACAATTTCATATTAGTCAATATTATTACTGCAAATAAATTTAGAAACTGAATAAACATAAATTTACACCAGTAAATAGACAGAATCAATGATGGGCTAAAAATCTGCGGAATTCTGCGCATGCATATTCCGTGTGGGCCTACTTATGATTAAGGTTGTTGCATGTCTGCCGGTTCCCACATGAAAATGAGCAAGTTTGAGCCACTTGTAAATTAAGGTAGCGTTCAGAAAAACAAAGCAGAGCTTGTGCCGAGCAGCACATACAGCGCACAGAAGTATAAATGCACAACAATGCACATTGCATGCACCATGGCTCATGCCGATCACTCAACGCAGAACACAAACCAGGCTTTACTCAGGCTAGAACCACCTCCAGGAGGCTTGCCTATGTCCTGCAGTAGAGTCTATTCGCTGAATGACCCCCAAATTTGCCTGACTGGAGTTGTGCTATCCTCCCTTCAGTATAAGCTAGAGCAGAGACTGTCACCCTCCACACCGAAGGTTTACGTTGCTGCCATCTCTGCTTATTATAATTGAGTGGATGGCAGGATGCTAGGGAAGCATGACCTGGTCACTCAGTCAAACCTCAGAGGTGCTAGGAGACTAAATTGGTCTCGCACACATTTTGTGTCTTTTTGGGATGAAGTCCTGGGGGTACTGCAGAGAAACCCCCTTAAACCACTCAATTCAGAGTCTTTAGAGTTTCTATCACTAAAGAGGGCTCTGCTCATTGCTCTGGCTTCTATCAAGAGGGAGCATTTTTGGTCAATGAACGGAACCTGGAACTTGGGCCAGAGTAACGCCCCATTCACACGAGGCTTCAGCGTCAACACTTGACGGAGGGCGTGTCTGAAGTTTGGCACTGACGTGATCGTCATAGTAGCATCAGCCAATGAAATTTGACCAGAGTTCAGCAACTCTCCGGTATGAATCCCGGTATATACATAGCAATTGGTCATAATGGACCAGGTGAAATCCGACCGCAATGATGAGTTTATCCTCCATTTTAAAATGTCTCCACCATTTACCGCTATCAAACTGTATGGACGCTATTGGCTACTCTCTGAGCTGGGATATTTGCATACAGCAATCTGATTGGCTGACGCTTCCGCTGGCACTTAAAGTTGAGAATTTCTCAATTTCTGCAGCGAGCAACACCACTGAAGCGGTGCCGACGGATCCACAATGCAGTTCGGCTACGCCAGACCTATGTTTTTCACAGCTGTGTTCTGTTGGCACACTACGCATTAATGTGGACGGCACACAGATCCTCTGAGCGGCTCTTCGCCTGTTTGGGTGGTCGGCAAAAGGGAGGTGCACAGCAGGGTAAGTGAAACTTGAAAACAATCTAATTATCATAACTTAATCTGTGATTTCTCTTATTTAGACAAAAAATGTATTGTTGTGCAATAAATTATATTGTTACTGTCCAACGAGAGACATGCCTGAGCTAAACTTCTGCAGAATACATGCATAAAAAGTACGGGGAAGCATATAGATGTTAGCATCATTGATCCATAACAATGTACATGCATTTGTGTGCTTTTATACATTATTATATTAATAATATTACAATAATTATATTCTAATATGCAGTTAAGTGTAATTAAAGCATAAACTGAAGCATAAAAGTCAAAGTATAAACCGCAGAAGTGAACAAATAGATTTTCCCGACCAGCAAATATAATCTAAGCAAAACAAACAGACACTAAATATATAATCAGGCACTAATGCGCTAACACACCTTCACTGTTGACTAAAGTGAATATCCACATGATCGGGACCTGACAGGCTTGAATGAGTGAAACAGCTGCAGGTGCAGTATATTGATCAAGTGCTCACGTTCACAGTTAGTGATCATATCTCTGTTTGACCTGTTGATATGTCATCCAGACATTCGTAACTTTAGCTTGAAACAGATGGAAATACGAGAGGATTGTGCTGGGCTTAAGGCCTCCTGCACTGCTTGATTTGCACCTGGCATATCTCTACTTGGGTTTTAGATTTCAGGAAGGGAAAAATTCCCCCACCCTGTGCAAACTTTTAGGATCCCAGTGTGAGATTTGCACAATCCACACGCACAATGTTTTAGCTTGTTTGCTTTACTCACGAGCTGGACAGACCTCCCATGCCTAGCTACAGTTGCTAAGCATGGTTGGTCAGTGTCAGTTTTTGGGTGTGGCTTAGTCAAGGGGCAATTGGAGGATTGGTCATCTGAGTGATTGTTTTTCATCTCACATCTGTATTCCCTCATTTGCTGAACAGATGCTTTTACTACAGTAAACTGTGGTGTGTTGTAGCATAACATGCCCTATAGTTGTACAAAACTACAGTATTGGGTCGTGTGTTTATATTACTGTAGTTGTGCTGCCATCGCAACTGTAAAATCACCAGAACAGATTTTATTAAAGTACTTTACTTTAGTGTGGTTCAGAAACACTACAGTATTTACTATAGTATTTTTTCCACTATGGTGTTTTTTTTTCTTTTTAATAAAGCATTTGCTAAATTAAAGGAGTTTGTAGCAATGATACACTCACCGGCCACTTTATTAGGTACAACTGTCCAGCTGTTGGTTAACACAAATCTCTAATCAGCCAGTCACATGGCAGCAGCTCACTGCATTCAGACATGTAGACATGGTGAAGACAATCTGCTGCATCAGAATGGGGAAGAAAGGGGATTTAAGTGACTCTGAGCGTGGCATGGTTGTAAGTGCCAGACAGGCTGGTCTGAGTATTTCAGAAACTGCTGATCTACTG
>CAIGQQ010003084.1:0-11177 GCA_903798035.1 Danio albolineatus | reverse complement strand
TTATTTACTTGTTTATTGTGTTTTTTGGCATCTGTTTTTCTCTTACTCGCTTTCTGGAACTGTTCTTTGCTCGACTCGAACCCAGTTGTCACGGTTAACTGCGCTCTGCATCTCAAGTCTGCATGACGAGCTAACTGGACAAACTGATAACTCCAAGAAAGCCGTCCATATGGAAGTAAGCGGCCAGCTGGTAAGAACGAAAAGGAATGTAGTGTTCGTAGCGTTCGTTATAAAGATACAGCCAGTGGTGCGCTAGCACAGTATTTTCAGCCAGGAAAGTTATTATACGGTGGGCCAACTTAGCGATTGGTAATTTAAGAGGGGGGGTGGATAGAGCGGGGTGCGGCAATCATGGCAGGGCAGGGGTTGGATGGAGGGTGCAGGCCAGATTGGCCACCGGAAAATGTCCCGGTGCTCACTATGGCCAGTGGACCACTGAATGCAGCCATACGTACTTCTGGCCTCATAATTCTCAGGAAATGTATATGGGGACATTTTCAGAATGAGTCTTTGTTGGTAAAAACAGTAACTATTGTTGTGCAGTGCTATGTTGATGTATCGCTTCTAGACTTGTCCCTCAGTCTGACTTATGATGTTCCCTATGTAGTGGATGTGACCTTTGATCCGGACACGGCGAACCCTTGGCTCCAGCTGTCGGAGGACGGTCATCAGATGCGTCACCTGGGCTCGTGGCAGGATTTACGGGACGCTCCGGAGCGTTTCGACACGGTGGTGATCGCTCTGGGCCGGCAGGGCTTCTGCTCCGGCCGCCGCTACTGGGAGGTTCAGGTGGGCGAGAAGGACGACTGGTACCTGGGGGTCGCCCGGGGGTCGGTCAACAGAAAGGGCAGGATCTCAGTGAGTACAACTCAGGGTTACTGGGCTCTGGCCATGAAGAAGGGCCAGGAGTACAGGGTTTCGTCCTCTCCGCCACTGCTGCTGTCTGTCGAACCCAAACTGAAGAGAGTGGGCGTCTATGTGGACTATGAGGAAGGACAGGTGTCGTTTTATGACGTACACAACAAGAGCCACGTCTACACTTTCATGGACACGTTTAAAGAGAGGCTCTTTCCGTTCTTCTACCTGTACTGCTGCGATAAAGCCTCCGATACCATGATCATCTGCCCCGTTCAGGAGACGCCGCATACTAAACAGTGCTGAATACTCCTGCACATTTAAATACTGTAGTAATATAGAGTTGAAGTCAGAATTATTATTCCTTCTGTGACTGCTATTTGATGATCATGAAGAATTAAACTGGAGCTGAAAAATAGCCTAAAATAACAATAGTTTTGATACAGTGCAACAGAAAAACAATGACACAGAAAAATACATTTGATTTTAGGACAAACAAACATTAAAATTCCCTGACTTTAATGTCTGGAAGAAAATCAAATTCCATGATATTTCAGAAATTCCAAAAACTCTGCAGTTGCTATGGCAACACAACGACTAGAGTAATTGATCTGTTGTGGTGATTCTGCAGTTGCTATGGTAACACAACAACTACAGGCACTGATCTGTTGTGGTGATTCTGCAGTTGCTATGGTAACACAACAACTACACTAATTGATCTGTTGTGGTGATTCTGCAGTTGCTATGGTAACAACAATTACAGCAACTGGTTGTTGTGGTGATAATGCAGTTGCTATGGTAACATAAAAACTGCAGTAACTGATCTGTTGTGGCGATTCTACAATCGCTATGGCAACGCAGGCACTACAATAATATAAACAACTGACCTGATAGACTACAGGGTATATTAAACAACAATACAGCCAACTGTTGTTGAATCTAATGAATATTACTACAGTTTATGAATTCACTATAGATATTACTACAATATGCTGAAATATTCAGTAATTAAGAGTTGTAAACACTATATAATTTTATGTTGTATAGCTCAAGCACAATATAGTATGTACTATGAATTACTGTATTATTTTTTATGTGGGCCGCTTTCTTTATTGAATGTTTTTCTGATATTTCCACATAATAATGCTATCCATTTTGATTGCATGGCCACAAACTGCCAGCACACGCCAACAAATTTAATTATTATAATCAATATGTATGCATTTATACTTGTTTGTGTAAAACTGAATGTTGAAATAAACATGTAAAGCTGTGTAAATGTGTTTATCACATCTGTTTTCACTATTTAGGTCTATCAATACACCACAAGCTGTCATAATAGTAATACTTAGTAATATGTTTGTTTTTTTCATTTTCATGAGCAATAATTGTTGTCTTATTATTCAGTAGATTCAGTATTATTAGATATTATGCATTTAGCAGATCAGAACAGCTGTGTATTATTACTCATATATTTAGTCTAATACGTTATATTGTAATACTTTGGATAGCAGTGAATGCTTAGCTGAACATCACACCTATACTGTACACTATAAATGGGAATATTCCTCATACTGGCGACATCTTCAGGCCTGCATTTGTCATTACAATAGCAGTAATTATTATGAACACTTGTTTTATTACATACACAGGTTATTTTGATGACAGTATAAGTGAAGATACTTTTCACAGACTACCTATACTGTGCTAAAATGTGCACTTATTTGTGCTAAATATGTTTAAGGGTTTATTTTGATGGGCATTTTATCATTCACTTCAATAGCATTGCATATATTTTACATATAATAATTCTCACATCACTGTTAGTAACAGCAGACCTGTACCTGAAAATGTACACACAGTGAGTAATCAGATCAAATCTAAAGGGGGCTAATAATATTGACCACAGCCGTTTTTACATATTTATTTCTATTTTTTAAATTAATTTCAGCCAAACTAAAAGAAATAAGCCTTTCTCCAGAAGTAAAAAATACAATAGGGAATTTTGTGATATATTAATTGCTTGATTGAGATAAATATCCCTTTTTTGATAAATTACTAGTTTCAAAAGAGGGCTACACTGCAAAACATGCTGTCCTTATGTAGAATTTTCATAATGTTTCTTGTCCAAATATCTGAAAATACTTCAATCAAGAAGCGCTTTCTAGAGAAGCTAAACATATAGTGTTGTTTTCAGAAATAATGAGTCAAAATTGATTGAGTTTTTCCTTAAAACAAGCAAAATAATCTGACAATGGGGGAAGAAAAATAATCTGATGTCAAAATGAAAAAAAAACTTCCCCCATTGTCAGATTATTTTGCTTGTTTTAATGAAAAATTCACTTAATTTTAACTCATTATTTCTGTAAACAACACTATATCTTTTGCTTGACTAGAAAATGCGTCTTGATTTAAGACTCTTTCGATAAGGGAAGCGTGGGTAGATCACATGGCATCACCTATCCTCACGGAAATCTGTCGCTTGATTGACATACAGGGCAGCCAGTCTGATATGGAGTTAGTTATGTGTCCTTATTATTCAATCAAAAATATTTAGTTTTAGGGAAAAATTAAGTACATAGTAAATAAAAAATAAAATATTGCAAATAAATAAAAAAAAAAGTTTAATCAAAAAACGTATGTCGATGATAATAAAATATTTTGAATTGCAAAACCCCCCCGATTGTTTTATTATGCAGTTATCACAATTTTGATTGCAAACTCATTCATTTTGCTCTCTGCTCTGCTGTCATTTGTTGCACATCTAGAATCTTTGCTTGCGAGTTGAAAAGTTTTGAACCCATGTATGCCAGAGTTAATTTTGTGTCTTTATTATTCAAACAAACATATGGAGTTTTTGACCAAAACTAGGTACATTCATTCATTCATTCATTTTCTTGTCAGCTTAGTCCCTTTATTAATCCGGGGTCGCTACAGCGGAATCAACCGCCAACTTATCCAGCATATTTTTACGCAGCGGATGCCCTTCCAGCCGCAACCCATCTCCGGGAAACATCCATACACACACATTCACACTCATTTACTACGGACAATTTAGCCTACCCAATTCACCTGTACCACATGTTTTTGGACTGTGGGGGAAACCGGAGCACCCGGAGGAAACCCACGCAACCACGGGGAGAACATGCAAACTCCACACAGAAATGCCAACTGACCCAGCCGGGGCTCGAACCAGCGACCTTCTTGCTGTGAGGCGAACGTGCTACTCACTACGCCACCGTGGCGCCCCAAAACTAGGTACATTGTAATTAAAAAATAAAAGATTAAAAGAAAAAACATTTAATAAAAAAAAAAATCTTGATAAAACAAAAAATTTGCACTGCAAAAAAATAAACTATTGCCATTTTATGCAGTTACCACCAGATTTTTCATTGTGCGCTCATTCGTTTTGCTTTCGATTCTGTTTAACTTTTTTTTTTGCTTGCGAGTTGAAAAGTTTTGAGAGTTGAAAACTCTGCAGCTCAGTGGGCGGTATCTTCCCTCCGGTATGAAAGACCTTATTCTATTGGTTAATCTTGGTTGAGGTCACAGGTTGACCACGCCCATTATGTTTTCGCGCGATTGGACTGGGACTCCCTTCAGTGACAAGTGCGAGCGATGGCGAGCGACAGGTCCTTTTCTATGGAGTTAGATCCTTAATATCTGACCTTATCTGACGCATGGGAAATGTGGATAAGTCATCCACGTTATAAGTCATCGTCTGACCCTGACTGATGATCAGTTGGTAGTTTGCTTGAGGCTGGCTACTGTCCACCAGTGGTGGAAAGAGTACTGAAAAATCATACTCCAGTAAAAGTACCATTACTTGCCTAAAAATGTAGTGCAAGTAGAGTAAAAGTATTTGTTGTAAATATTACTGAAAGTATGAGTAAAAAGTAGTTCTTTTGAAAGTACTCAAGAGTAGTGAGTAGTGAGTATTACACTGTAAAAAGCTGATGCAATTTGCACATGCATTTTGTGCGTGTGTGTGTTTAAATGTAAGATTCTGTAGCGCATCTAGTTATTGCCCAGCAGGCATACATCATAAGACGTTAATATTAGGTTAGACTTAGGTTGTGACGTCAGGTGACGAAAATTCAATGTCTAGCCAGCATTTAAGGACACCGTTATTTTAACGTTTAATAATGACATTAAATGACGTTGATATTTGGTCAATTTTAGGTGACCAAAATCCAACGTCGAGCCAACATCTTAAACCAACGTCATGTTGACCTCAAATACTGACATTTATTCATCAGTTATGGCAACCAAAATGCAACGTCTGATTGACGTCATAGTGATAGCGTCCACACAGCGTCAAGCTGTAACACCATTAGACGTTGATATTTGGTTGGTTTTAGGTTGGACATTGACGTTGACCAGACGTTGAGTTCTGATGTCAACCCGATTTTCATTTCCAAACAAAATGTAGCATCTCCATGACGTCAAGGTTAAACGTCAATCTGACGTCATGTTGACATCTTGTGCCTGCTGGGTGTTTAAGGCCATTTCGGTCATCATAGAGTAAACATCCATCATCTTTTCATCAGTGACATGCATCTAAACAGTCTCTGGGTCATTGCGTGTAAAGATTTTGGACATCATCTTGGACACTTTTAATGCTTCCAAACAGTTTCCTGCAATTTAAATCCCCCATGTCTTGAGGTAGTTCATTATGATGTGAATTACCTTCTATTTGGACACGAATCACAGGACTGACTTTTCTAATCCCATTGACAAGAAAAAATACAGTAGTGACTGCAGGTTGAAGGAAAGTAGTGGAGTAAAAGTACCAATACTGCACTAAAAATGTACTCAAGTGAGAGTAAAAGCCCACATTTTTAAAACTACTTACAATTCCTGAGAAACACTACTCAATCACAGTAATTTGAGTATTCGTAATTAGTTACTTTACACCACTGCTGTCCACACCATGCTTCCCTGTCTGATTCAATCCAGTGCAAGTCATCAGAGTAACGTAATGACAAAAATATGTACTAAGTTGTAGGCTATCGCATGTATGAGTTCATACAGTTATGCAAGATGCATTAATACAGTTATACAAATACAGAATTCTCAATATGCTTATAAATAAATATGTTTTGCATTTTTATATTAGGTAGATCATTTTGATGTGGTGATTGTATAAGTAGCTCGCGTGCTGAACAAGTGTGTGCACCTCTGCTTCAGATATTTAGACTATTCAACAAGACAGAAACTCTAAGTGAGAGCTTTTATTGCAGTGCAGGTGTTTTTGAGTGTGTTTTGAGTCTTCAACAGCCTCTGACTCCTCATTTCTGGAGCTCTTCTGCGGTTTGAAGACTTTCCTGACACTTTTTCGTCTCATGATCCATTGTCAGGAGTTTCCTCAGGAGTTTTATCAGACCCGACACACATTTTCTTCCCCATTCAGACTCGAGCACACGCTGCAGAAAACCAGCGAGTCAGAAATAATGATGACACTCAGCACTCTGCACTAATCAAAGCAAACACTCTCGGTGGATTTGCATATTTAAATCCTTCACCTGCACCATTCACATGGGGGACGACTCAAAGATCCTGAGCGCTTCACTCTTAGTGTTTGTAATAATCGCTCGAGTCGATATATAAATAAGTGAGATTGATGAGCTTGTATCTGTTTCTTAAAAAAAACAATGATTTTAACGAAACATCTTTGAGTAATAACACAAATTATATCAGGTTATTTCCAAAGATAATGTTTGTATGTGTATTTAGGGACATTTTTGTCTATTAAAGCTAATTAATATTAACTTAAAGATTATATTAAAAAGCTGATAGAAATTACTTCTATAAGATTTAAAGTAGTTGCGTTTCAGTCATGTAATCACTATAGCATACAGCTTGTAAACTGAGTGTTATTATTTGACCTTTCTGATCGCCTTAGATTAATTTAGGCATTCTCAGTTCAAACATAGGAACAGCCATTAAGAAAACCTTCACGTTTTTATCTCAAATTTACGGTATTATTACACTTCATGAAGCAATATAGGGAATATTTGAAAAAGAAACTAACATTCACAGCAGGGCGAATGATTTCTGATAATTTATATATAATTGATAAAAATGTCATTAATTTTAATGTCAAAAAATAACATTAACTCTTTAAATCCTTCAACAAACCATAGCGATCGCCATACTTCTAAACAAGAAAAGCAAAGATCCAAATGAATAAAGATAGATTAAAGAATACATAGAGAATATATGAATAAAGAATGAATATTAATACACTGCAAAATATGCTTTTCTTACTTAGGTCCAATTCCAATTCTATTTTTGTACCCCTACCCCTTTCCCTTGGCCCTTGAAACAGAGAGTGAAGGGCTTTAAAATTTACCCCTAACTGTACGTTCATACTGAAAGCATCAAAGTAGCCCGAAGTTATTCATTTTCAATGTGAGCCGGCGGCGATAAGTGGCGAGGGAGCGGTGTGGTCGTCGAGAAGAGTTGAAATCAGGTCAATGATGCGGTTTGGCTGCAAGCAATCGGAATGTAGAAGTCTACTGCTTCTGAGGAGTCCAGAGAACACAGACCTGTGAACTCTGGTTCTGAACACAGCTGTTCCCAAGGGTTTTAATATTACGGTCGTCGGATTTCCAATTATTTACAATGTTTTCCGACAGGGTCATACATTACAAAAGTTACTGGCGAGATACTGATCCCATTTTTCCTAATATTTCCCCTTCCTCTCACACGAAGAAGTCAATGTGGTTAACATCACAAATGATCATAGGACTTGAATTATTTCCATCTCTGTTTGGATGAGGGTTAAAAGATAGACGTATGGCTCCATTAAATCTGCACTCGCTGTACGTATAAATATGAGTCTTAGCCTCCATGTCATAGAAAGAGACCAGCGCCGCCTCGTAGTCCACAAAAACACCCAGTTTCTGGGGTTTGGAGGAGAGCTGAAGCTTGATTGATGGATCATTGAAAGCTCAGTACATGTTCGGCCCACACAGAACAATGGCCCAGAAGATTTTCCCTTTCATATTCACTTGTTCTCTCATCACTCCCAGTTGCCAGCCCACCTTCCTACTGACATCCTCCATCCAGAACGCTCTTCCCGATTTAATGATTGATTCACCCAGGATTCCTCCGACCTGATCGAACTGATTTGATATATAAGAGTAACTACATAAGGGTTAAGGGGTAGAATTGGGAATGGGCCTAAACATACTGCATGTAAATGCAGGACATTGGATGTATATCAATAACTTTTGTGTGTGTGTTTGGATACACAAGATTAACGCTGGGGCGACACGGTGGCACAGTAGGTCGTGCTGTCACCTCACAGCAAGAAGGTCGCTGGTTCGAGTCCCGGCTGGGCCAGTTGGCATTTCTGTGTGGAGTCTGCATGTTCTCCCCGTGGTTGCGTGGGTTTCCTCCGGGTGTTCCGGTTTCCCCCACAGTCCAAAGACATGCGGTACAGGTGAATTGGGTAAGCTAAACTGTCAATAGTGTATGTGTGTGAATGAGAATGTATGGATGTTTCCCAGAGATGGGTTGCAGCTTGAAGGACATCCACTGTGTAAAACATATGCTGGATAAGTTGGCAGTTCATTCCGCTGTGGCGACCCCGGTTTATTAAGATTAAAACCCTGAGTAAGAAGGTCATTGTGATGTCTGTGTGCTGCGAGGAACGTGAGACACAAAATGCGTTAAAAATGCTTTAATTGGATTTAACACAACACAGATGTATGATCGCAAATATAATATTGTTCATCTGTGTTTACTGATTATAAACGAAGCATGTCTGAATCAATAGATATATTAATAATACATATATTGGTTGTATTTCTGCGCAAAAGCAAATCATGTTTCCATGATGTCCCAGCTAACAGGGAACGTTTCCAGAGCATTCACTAACATTCTTTAAAAGTTGTAGAAATGTTAGCACAGAACAAATGAAACAGTTTTAGAATGTTTTCATAACGTATTAACGTTCTTGTAACGTTGTTGAAAAAACGTTGTTAGAACAAAGTTCTTGGAACGTCTTCAGGACGTCATTTGTACTTGATAAACGTTTTCACAATGTTAATAAAAAACGTTCTTGTAACAAAGTTCTTGGTTTTGAAAACGTTGTAAGGACGTTATGCTGACCATAAAAAAACATTCTAGCAACATTAAGCAAACTGGACATTTCAACATTCTCGGAACGTTACAGATAACATTATGAGAACGTTCTCACAACCTAAATTTGTTAGCTGGGGTCTCTCAAGAGTGTCAAGAGAAAACAAAAGGGAGATCAACATGATTATCTTATAATTAGACAGAAGCTTGCAGATCACTTTATTATGTGCATGCAGACAATCAGTTGCATGGATTACCAGTTTTGGGGGGAGGGATGTTCTATGGCAGTGTTTCTCAACTGGTGGGTCGCAGGAACATTTTTAGTGGGTTGCGGAGTGTGTGGTCAAAAAAAAAAAAAAAATTATTTTGCTTATACCGGACTTTTATTTTGAAATCCGAGCGCGACAACAGTTCGGTTTAGTTCGGTAACTGAACATTTCTCTACCCTAAGCACTGTTTACAGTATTTATCATTTTTACTTTGTAATATTTCAATAATTTAATACATTTTGTTAAATGACAGCAATAAAATATTGTTTATTGTAAGTCTTGCTGATTTCCTTATGATTTATCTGTCACTGCTTGTGTATGTTAACAAACAAATTAATTATAATTTCTAAAATTACAGTTCCTAAAAAATTGGGTCGCGGCTTGATGACCATGTAAAAATGTGGGTCCCGTGGCCAAACCAGTTGAGAACCACTGCTCTATTATATGCTTGGAAATATTTTAATTTCATAATAGCTACTCAGTATTTTCTCAAGCTCTTGAACAGTCCCTTCCTGCACTCTGTTGTTGTTGTTTTGTCCAATGTAGGCTTTCCTTGTGTAGACACCATCCTTTACACAGCAGGTGGCTCTCCAGAAAAACTTTGGCACGGTGATTCTCTTGTTCATTAATTTATTGACATCAGGGGCGACACCAGCCACCACATACGCCACATCACATAATTCCAGATCTTTAACTACAGCTTCCTCATGTTGCTTCCACTGGTTCTGATTAAAATCGGGATCCTGTGGAGCCGCGTTGGTCAGGGTGGAGGTGGCCAGCATGGACAGAGGATTGCTGGTGTGCATCACTGGATAAACGTGTCCTCTGTCATAGCCAGAATTAATATAATCATTATTCACAGCCTGATTAGTACCAATGTTTGGATTATAGCCCTTAGACCGCATACATGGCTCATCCTCTCCATCCAGCTGAAGGAAACAAGACAAAGCAAATAAACAAGTATAAAAACACACGCAAAATAAAGGAGAACACTTCATACAAAAAACGAATAACACTCTACAGTATATTTAATTCCCCAATTTCTCTTTAACAGAAGGAAGATGTTTTTTTCAACACACTTCTAAACATAATGGATTGTTTTGGAGACAATCCAAAACAAATATTGCTTAAGGAAGCTAATAATATTGAAATGGTGGTAAAAAAAAATCCAAACTGCTTTTATTCTAGCCGAAATAATACACATACCAATTTCTCCAGAATAAAAAATATTTGAGGCTTGTAATTTTCATTAAAAAAATTGATGTGGTCATTAAAAATAATGTGCATATTTTCTTTAAAAAATTGATATTCTGGATTTATTATAAAATATTAAGAAGATTTTGCTAATAAAATCAAGATATAAATTTCACTTATTTTTTTAAGCAAACCAGTGCAATTATTAGGCTTAATTCGAGAAACCAATTAAGCTAATAAAATTGAGGAAAGATGGCTTCACCTTTATTTTAAGAAAATTCACTCAATTATGTGGATCTGAAAGAGATGTTTGCATTTGAATATCAACAACGGCAGAGATCAGACGACATTTTGAAGGAGCAGATCGACAGTGAGCATGTTAAGAGGTAAGCATTTACAGTTTATCATTTTTATTGTCTTAAATATGCTCTTTCAGGAAAGACACATGCTGCTTGTTCAGGAGCTTAGTTTTTGCCATTCAATGTATATAAGGATACGCAGGTATGTTTAACCACCCATTCCTGTTTGAAATTGATTTGATTCAATGTTCATTCTGAATTATATATTGAAATTGAACAAATTACTTGCATTGTAATATTTAACAGCAGTGATCAGGCAACATTTACACGGGGTGGACAAACAACAGTGATCTTGTTGTGGTCAGCCTAAGCTAAGCTAAGTTAGCTTTAGCTATTCAATGGGATTTATGCACAGCTAGTGTTTTTCCATTTGATAAGGTTCCTTTTACAGCATTGATGATCTAATGTA
>CAIGQQ010003070.1:0-14396 GCA_903798035.1 Danio albolineatus | reverse complement strand
AGTTGGAGATCGCTGACGAAAGTGAAAGCAAGAGGGGGGGTGGGGCTTGGGGGGGGTGGGGGTGGGGGGGGGGGGGGGGGGGGGGGGGGGTTGATAGATGGTCTGGTGGGCCCCTAATGGCTCGCTTCCACCCTCTTTTGGTGGGTGTGGTGTATGACAAAGGTTGAGTCAACGTCATTTTCGCTTGAGAAATGTCTACAGTAACGTTGTACGGGTCGTTTACATATCATATGAGCAGCACTTCTCACAAAACAGATGCTTTATTATACACATAAATACTGGTGTATAAATGTTCATTACTAACCTTTTTATGAACATGATCTGATTATAACTAGATCAATGATGTGAAATAGCCTACTGTCCACGATTATATAAAATTATTTAATACATGCAGCATATATGAACACATACAGCCCCTTACAGTCTCTGATATGTTACCAATTACAGAAAAACTACACACAGCAGACATTTAGTCCTTATTTAGGTTCAAAAACAACACACATCATACAGCCCACAGTCAGTGCAAACCTCTCATCTGTGTCTATAATCTTCACCAGCACATGTAACCTCTAATAGAAAGTAATTCGGTCATTCCGAGTTCATAATAGTCCAGAAGGTGATGATAATAGTTAAGCATAGCAGTTTCTTCATGTTTGCTGAAAAAATTATTTGCTCTTTTGTTTTTTCCAGCTTCTCCTTTGTTTTTGCATGCATCAGCCTCGCGTTTGTCTGTTTCTGAAAGGATCGGGTTTCAAAAGCATGTCAATAATCAAGCGCATGTTATTATCATCAGCTTAAAAAGTTTGTTATTTCAAATATTGCTCGCGCTTTAGACAGGCTCGTAAAAAAAACTAGGGGGCACAGGGGAGAATCTGCTCTTCTTCTTGGCTTTGTGGCTGTTCATCAAGACAACGACAAAGTTTGCTTGAGCTCGGGTCGACCATGGCTCGTTATTATATGTATATATTATTTCAGTGTAATGTCTCGGCTGTGTATTAAACATGGCGGGTCCTTTGTTTTCATTCTTGCTTGTTGCGCGAGTGAATGACGTATCTCTGTAAACCAATAGCATTGAGCTGCGTGTCTAGCTCCACCTTTTGGTACCCTTGGTATCTGTTACGTCTTTTTAGATGTTAATATTAAACTAAGGGTATCTGACATAACATATAATAATTTAGTGTGTGTATGACAAATAGATAGAGAAAGAAACAACTGAAAACCAAATATCACTGCAATTATTTATTGCCTATACTTCCAGTGAAAATATATTGTACAGTGAAAGAAAAAATATTTACAATAAAGAATTACCTGTTGGAGAGGAGGTAGATAGAGGTGCTTAAATCAAAGAAATAAATAAAACAAAACAACTATGTATTAAACAACTAAACTAAATATCAGAAGGAATGAAAAGTGGTACGGTACGGTTCAATTCGATACGGTATGCTTTTAGACAGTGAAAACGACCATAAAAGCATACCGAACCATACCGTACCACTCAGTGGAAACGGGCCAAAAGTTACGGTATCTCTGGGGGCCCAAAAATGGCGTGGGCACTTAGAATCATCCTAACTTTTCCACCTTAGTGGCACCCCTACACACATGTACATAAACACACAAGCGCTCTCTCTCTCACACATACACATGCAACACACACACACAGCTGTAGTGAGTGTTGTTGTGTTATAAGTATATACAAATATAAATGTGTCTCTTCTTGTGTTTAGATGCCTGTTCTCTTACACTGAATCCAAACACAGCAAACACTGAACTCAGACTGTCTGAGGAGAACAGAGAGGTGGAGTGCGTGGAAAAGAAACAGTCGTATCCTGATCATCTGGACAGATTTATTTTTTGGCCTCAGGTGTTGTGCAGAGAGAGTGTGTGTGGACGCTGTTACTGGGAGATTGACTGGAGTGGAGATGGTTATGTGTGTATATCAGTGTCATATAAGAGCATCAGCAGGAATGGATATGGTAAAGAGTGTAAGTTTGGAGATAATGATCGGTCCTGGAGTTTGATCTGCTCACCCTCCAGTTTCTCATTCACACACAATGACACACGCACTGATCTCCCAGTAAAGCCACTCAGCAGGAGAATAGGAGTGTTTGTGGATCACAGTGCAGGAACTCTGATCTTCTACAACATCCATAGGGACACAATGAGCCTCATCCACTCAGTCCAGACCACATTCACTGAGCCGCTCTATCCTGGGTTTAGGCTTGATTATTCTGGATCATCAGTGAAACTGTGCTGAAGACTGACGAGAGATTTACCGATAATCTTCTGCGGGGTCAGTCAGTAGCATGAGATGTTCTGTTGTCTATTCTGTGTGTGTGTGTCAAATTTACCTTTATAAAGTGACTTTCACAAACACAAATGATATTAAACAGTCATTCATGTATATAGTTTTATATTCTGAATCTGTCAAATATATAATCAACAGCTCACACACTGAAATCAGCTTCAGAGAGTTTCTGGAAATCACAACAGCAACAAATATCAAGCAAGTCAATGAATAAATTAAGTGTATGTTTGTGCTGTTCTAATGATCATTTCATTATTTTAACTGAACAATGTAAACACATTTATTCCTGTATTTATTGATTTTTGTTAATGTTAGGTGATGATAATAAAGTTGTTCTCTATTAGTTCTTGTTAAGTGTCAGTGCGTTAACTAATGTTCACAAGCACAACTGTGGATTAATAATGCTTTAGTAAATGTCTGATGACCATGATTAATTATGATTCATTAACTATGATTAATAAATGCTGCACAAGATTTGTTCAGACTGTTCAACACTGTTTATGTGGCGTGCTCCATCATTCAGTGTCAGATGATGCAGGGATAAATGATATTGTGGGAATGGCGGTGGATATCAAAGAGCAAATAATCAGGAAAAACACACTGAATTATTACTGAAGAAGAGCAGTTGGGCCATTCCAGCAGATCATAAGTGTACAAATATACATGAAAATGACCTCTAAAACACATTTATTATCAAGCAGTGCACAGTGCCCTGCATATTAATCTGACTGAACATGGAGAATCTGTGATATAAATAAATTTTTAAAAAGTGTAAAAACAGCATTTTCTGCATGTCCCTGTTCTCAACATCAAATATAATCAAATATATCAAATCATTCAGAAGTATTCTTATTTGACATGCTTGTGTGCCTCTATATGCCATCTGAACTTTAAATATATTATAATATATTTAAGTAAATAAATTAAGTAAGTAAATAAGTAAATAAGATATTTGACCCCTTGTTAAGCCCCGCCCTCCTTAGTTACTGTTCCCAGTCAACAAATTTCCTTTGACCCAGATCTGGCCCAAATTAACTGCTAAGATGTGGCCCAGATCATTTAGTGTTCCCTGGCCCAGAACTGGGCCACATCCACTTTAGCCAGACCTGAACCAAAGTAGTGCCACAACTCCACCAAGTACAGGTATTACATTTTTATGTGGCCCAGATATGGGCCTCGTTTTCAAGATTAGCAAGGCTGAGGTCTGTAAAGCCCTTATGCTGCCCACATGTGGCTGACCACATATATTAACAAAGTAAATCACATGCTACAAAAATTTGTTTCAAATAGTTTACTTTAGTCAATGCAAAGTACATTCAGATAAAAAAAATATTAAACAGAATGTGGACAAATAAAGAGTTAAATAACATTTTAGGAACATACAAATCGAAAAATACAAAATAGAAATAAAAATAGAAATAATTGTTAGATAAATATAAATATTGTAATTTATTTATATATGTATGTAAATTATATAGTTTTATGCAAAAGTTTGGGCACCTCTTTGTGGCTGCATTGTAATGTGCTCTTTCTTTATAAGAAAATATCACAGTGATATGCCATTCGGTTTCTAGAGAGAGCTAGATAATCATGTAGCTGTATTGAGATGTGTTAAATGAAATAGAAACTGAAAAATAAACTTTGCAGAAGTTTGAGCACCCTCTCTTTTGTGTGAAACCTGTAGTCACTTAATTTGGAGCCAGATCGGTCTTGATGGATTTCGGATTCGGAGCAGCAGTAAGTCTGCATCATCTCTGCGAACTGAGCAAGAATGATTACAGACGTGCATTCATGCAGCTATAAATGAGAAAAATAATAGGTCATACATTTAAGAAATTATTATTTTTTTGTTTGTCGTGATCATAAGAATACAACTTTTGATATGTTGAGATTATGAAATAAGTCATAATCACGAGAAAAAAAGAAAGAAAAATATAATAATGCATGGCCTCTTTAGGACTTCCATATTCGACTGATCACAAAAAAAAAAAATAGATAAAAAAAACCACAAACTAGTTTGGAACAAGTTAAGGGAGAGTTAATAATGTCAGAATTTTCATTTTTGGGTGAACTACCCAAATGAAACTTAATATAAAACGACAGCATGTTGAGCATCTTAGTTGTGCTTTTAAGACCTGTAAACATTACTGGTTTGTTTTCTCCTGTTTCCTTTCATTTTCAGGCACATTTGCTGTTAATATTTAACCTGCACGGCTAAACTTACTTTCATTTGGCAATATAAATAAGAGTTCCGAACTCTACCCCTTTTTATTAATATTAACATTTAATGTGATGCGAGTTAATATTTGATAAATTTATGTTGTGTTATACAATAGTTACTTAGAGACTGCAGCACTGCAGAGGGTAAAATGAGCAATGTAGCACGATCGAAATAAGCACTACGATCAAAAATTGTCACATAGAAAATATGCACTTCTTGTCGCAATGTCTTTGTTTTGGTCTCTGTAACTCCACCCACTGCCAGTTTATCAATTATAATTCATAGATTTTGATAGAAATTGGTATAATTCATTTCCCTCATGAAGTAAATAATACAAATATTATAAAGCAAATATTAACTGAGCAGCTTCCAGTATAATGCTGTGTTCACACCAGACGTGGAGAAATTGCACTATTCGTGCGTAAATAGACGCGTGAACATTTAAGTTTACTAGCTTTATTAGCGCGTACAAATCTGCTTCATTTGTGCGTCAAATTCAGTGGAGAACAGACACGGATTCGCGTGATGGGCAGGGCTTCTGTCTATGGCTTGGTGACTGTAGCTTTAGTGCTAAATGGCTAACGGGTTTTATAGAGAGAATAACTGTGTTTATATGCTTTATGAAGGCTGAAAAACAGTGTCGATTCGTTTGGAGCAGTGTCTGACTCCCCTAGATTCTTTCAGAGGTGCACCGAGCTCTATAAGTTCATCAACTCCTCCAGAAACTGAACCTGGATGATGGAAACTTTCAGCTGTGCTTCTGACTGAGCCAAGCTCAGTTTGATGAACTGTTGTCGGTGTCGGCAGGAGGATTTTCCCCCGGGACACCAATCCATTCCCCCGGGACACATTTTCCATTCCTTTTCTCCAATATTTTGAATTTGGACTGCATTACTAGTTTAACCTCTAGGTGTCAATCCTACAAATCCTGCTTGAGAAATAACTCCTCTCCCTAAGTCATCTTTCCATCAAGCAAATTTCTCGTGTTAGCCTAATTGGCTGGCAACGTTACTGATCAGAGCGAGAGGTGGCAGTAATGCACCAAAAAGTTTATTGTCAACCACTGTAAAACAGGAAAAAGAAATGGTCATTCTTGCCATCATATGGATTCACTTTGATTGGCCAGACACCAACCTCACAGCTCCATTGTGTTGACGCTAATGTGCAACTTGACTAAAAAATAGCTTCGCTACTGAAAAGCTGATTGATTTAGAAAGTAACGATGCTACCACTACCCTACTGTGAAATGTAGTTAAGCTAGTAGCATCACTATGTAGGGGTCCAAGCTACATCAAATAGACCGTTAAGGGATTTATTAGCTCCGTTCAATTAATCTGATCTTGAGGATTCGAATCATTGATTCGACTCAATAGAGTCAGATTGAATCAGATTAAACGATTCACACTTTATCTACCATTTGTCTAGCAAATAGAAAACATCATGTTTACCAATCTTGTTTATATTATTTCTGTGGCCATCGATAATAACATAACACAGCATTGGGTTACTTTTAGCAAGGTAACAAAATCTACAGCTCGAGGCAATGACTGATAAGCACATAAACGAGAACACAGTTTGTACAAAATGAGAACAAAGATTTATTGAGCTACACTACGATACATGAAACTAACTACGTACTAAGCAAACAACAAACAAATGCACACACACATTCACACATACACACAGAGGCAGTTCAGAGGATGCAAAATGAGTTGACGACAGACCCAAATCAATTCTAGTATTTCTTACTAGATCTTAGAATCACACCTGAGAAACCACAAAAGCAGAGATTCGGCTTATCTTTAACTGCTTAAGAACAATCGGCACCAGATCAGTTAGAGACGTTAGTTCGTGTTACTTGCGATTTTGCTGAAGAAAATCTTGAGGTTTCCCTCGCCGGCCGGCTTGGGAAGCACGTCGGTCCTGATTAGGTGGTGACTCGCTTCGGTGACGTCTTTCAGTTCACTCCCTCGTGATTGGCTGTAGTCTTTGGGTTACCGAGGTGACGAGTGTCGGTTTGCGGAAGCTCGTGCGGTCTCGGCTGTGTCGAAACTTAACAAGGTTGCATGGAAAGTTCTTGGTGACCCAATCGCGTGGCGGCGCGGTTTCCGTGCAGGCGAGAGAGGGCAGAGTGCACAGCGTAGCTGATACAAATGGCAAAGATTTTACGGTTGCAGGGCGGTTTTAAGCGACCTGGTCTGGTCCATCCCTGTGGTTCCATCTTCCAATGAGCAGTGACCATGAAGGGTGGGTACACACCCCATATCATGTAGTGAAGGTCAATCATTAACAGAGAACGCATGTTGGCTTCACGTGGTAAAATCCCTTGTAAGTTTGTAACTCTTATATCAAATGTTACAAAATAAATCCTAGTTTTTCATTTACATCACTGTATTGCAAATGTCACTAGCTTCAATTTAATACCAAACACTATACATTTCAGACACACACAGAACTTTTATCTGTTATAAGGGTTAAAACAACACATTGATCAACCTGGTTGGCTGGAATTCACACAACATATGAGGAAAACCTGTAGCACATTATTTCAAAAGATGCATCCGCCTTCAATTTGCACATTTCCAGAGATTGTCTTCAATTTCATGTATGGATTAAAATCCAGAGATCTCTCAGTCTCTAGGAATTGAACATTTTGGCGGGCAAACACGATACCCTAAGGCGAGCACATGACCAGGGAGTCATTAAAACAGTCTCGTGACACAAAGCCAGCTGAAAATTCTGTAAAATGCCTTTGTTTAAGACGTAATAATTAACAAAGTGAGCCAATGGGTCTTTCGAACGTCTGCCAAAGCACTGCACAAAACAGGGTCCTCTTGTTAGGCACGGTGTGCCTAATTTGCAGGCCTGATTCGAACGGCCTGATTCGGACGGGTTTTAAAAGTTCTGCACATCTTCTGCAGTAAGTTCTTGCAACTACTTGTAGCATAGCTACTGTCCACACTGCCTATTGTAGACTTTGAAGGTCTCACGACTCTTGCCAACTATGGAGGATAAGAGAGCTCTTGGATTTCATCTAAAATATCTTTATTTGTGTTCCGAAGGTGAAGGAAGGTCTCAGGATAATGAAACACTATGAGGGGGAGTAATTAATATCATAATGTTTAATTTTAGGTGAACTAATCCCTTTAAGGGTGCTTTCACACCTGCCTTATTTAGTTTGGTTGAACCACACTAGACTTTGTTTTCCCTCTTGGTGCGGTTCGTTTGGGAAGGTGTGAATGTAGCAATCGCACTCGAGTGCACACCAAAAGTGGCCAAAATGCGTACAGAGACGTGCTTGAAGAGGTGGTCTCTATATGCTTTCAAACAAACCCTGGAGCAGTTCTTTGTAGTGAGAACATGATCCGAACTTAAAAAGACACAAAAGTAATGAACCTTTTTGGACTAATCCAGCTGCCGTAGTCTGATGCGCTGTACCATCTTAATGGATTTGGAGGAAAAATACTTGTTGACAGCACTTTACCAACAGTTTTAAAGAGAGAGAGAGAGAGAGAGGGATATAACATTACCTGATGGATCATTGGTAGTGTTTATGGAAGATGTACCATGTCGCAGTTTAATTCACACCTCCTCCTAACGCCTTCACCAATTACACTGCATTAAAACATTTTTTTCCAGCCGCGGCTGCGCTTCATTCTCCTAATGTACGGTTTGTCTAAAGCAAGGGGGTCCACACTCGGTCCTAGAGGCCCAGACTGCGTCCAAAACCACCTACTACTGCATTTGAATTTAACGTTAGAAAAGTACGTTCTATACAGTTTGAATGTGAGAAGTATGAATGGAATTCGGACGTCCTACATCCACCATTTTGTCACGGTCACGTGACCTACCTGCGTCAATTGCGTCACTTCACTCTTAATCATGAATTCTCTCGCGGGGTATCATGGTATAGCGCAGCGTGCATGGGATGCGCACCTCTGAATCTTTCTGGAAGTAGTCATCGCTAACTTTCTCGCCGGAAGTAGTAAGTCATCCGGATACTTCTCGCATACTGATTTTCAAATTCTATTAATTTGGACATACTACTCGGCTCACATACTGATTTTAGCGTACTGTATAGTATGGAAGTATGCGGTTTCGGACGCAGCCCCAGTGTCCTGCAAAGTTTAGTTTCAACCCCAATCAGACACACCTGAACGATCTAATCAAGCTCTTGCTAGGCTTTCTAGAAACATCCTTGCTGGTGTGTTGAGGCAAACTGGAGCTAAAATCTGCAGGACACCTGCCCTCCAGGACTGAGTTTGTACACCCCTGGTGTAAAGTGATGTTTACAAACTATTTATTATGACCAGGGATACATCAGCCAGTGCAGCGTCTGCCGGTTTGTTTATTTGCGGTATTTTTCCACATGTTAATTCTGACCAATCAAAAAGATTTTTAGAAAATACGTTCAATAACATCTGGCCAATGAGTGATGTGGATTTTGTCACATGACTACATTTTGGTTCTTTTCAACTGGTTCTGACCAAAGCAATCAGTGTGGTGTGAAAATGACCCAAAACGGTAGAAAAATGCTACAATATATCGGTTGTTGCTCTTGGTCCAGACCAAATTAAGTGAACCACAAGTGTGAAAGCACCCTATGATGACCATTTTAGTAATGCAGTTAACTTTGGAAATTAATTTAGTTTGCATATATATATTACCACTAAATGAGTAATCTCCAGTTAATTGTAAAGTATTCTAAAACACAATACAAAACTAGCTATCAGAGCTCATTAGCTCTTTAAACAGGCAGGGCTCTTCTTCCTGAAGAACTGCAATGAATTGAACTTTTGCTATCCTACCACTTGAATGCACTGAGTCACAAATCTTTCTCATAACCTGCTGACTTGTTAAATTAGTATGAGTGATTTCAGAATATAATTCTTCATGAATTATTCTCTGATCATGAAGTTTATCCGCAACACTCTTCACATTTTTAACTCTTTGAATGAAAGCCAATCTGTGTGCATCAAAAAAATACTTTTTATAAATCTCAGAATCCAGTTGCGGCTCATCTTGGACTCGCTTTAAGTGGACAAATTCATCTTTAAATAAGGTGGCTGCCCACACAGAAACCTTGTCTTCCTCTCTGACAAGACTCATTTGTACATCATCATCCTGAAGCTTCCTGACCTTGTAGAAGTTTGGATCAACACCTGTTTTGAATGAAATGCCCTCAACAGGATGAACAGATGCACCAGGAACCTCGAGGAGATGCGGAGTTTTCATCTGAAATGGCCTGTTAGGTCTGGGGTGGCTAATCAGAAGACTTGATTTTTCATTCTGCTCTACTTTTTCTTTTGAGCAAGTATCATTCACTGGGTAAAAGTAGATGTGAAGAATGAGAGGATCTCTACAACGCATGTAAAGGAGAAGAGTACAGTGTTCTTCCCATTTCATGATACAGTTTATAATTAGAGTTATAATAGAGAATGATGGTTGTAGTATTTTAGCATGATGACGGCTGAGCTCTACAGATTGTAAAGATATACCTTCATCTCTCTTGCTGAGGAGCTTGACGGCATCAGTGAAAGCAGGGTCTGACTCTGCTAAACACATGTAATGAGGCAGGTGAGCCTCCTCCAGTTTCCCTGAGATCACATTCACATCGAGCACAGGACCGACTAGCTCACACTGAAGCCTCTCCAGTTCTGCGTTGAGGAAATATCCATCTACTGCCTGGTAGTGGAGAGTGACGTCTCCATCACAGACCCATCGCATTCTGGTCCTGCTGCACTGGAATCGACCCGCCGGAGTGCTGATCCTGAACACTGAGCCTCCTTCATCTCTACAGACTGACGGCTCCACCTGAACCCACTGGTCTGAATCAGCAATATGAACACAAGACTGACAGTCTTGAAGATTCAGTTCAGACGTTTCAGAGGCACAGATGCTCAGCCTTCAGAACACAGATGATCATGATGAACCAGATGACTAATATATTAAACAGATAGGAAAACTTTTTATAGAATAAATAAAAGATCTTACTTTTCCAGTTTGTCCAAAACCTTTTGTTTGAAGTGAATCTTCACTTTCTCATTACAGCTTCTGCATTTTAAACAAATCAGACGATACATTATTAATTATATTTACACACATGATACACAACACCCTTAAACCAACAAGGAGCAAATCGACCAACAAGCTATATTTTTATAAGTTATAATTGCATGGAAATATTATTTAAAATAATTTCCTGAAAATATTTCAAATGCATAAATACACATACAGTAGTATTACGACTCAGTAGTAAATAAAGCATTTAATAAAAAGGTGGCCATGCTATACAGAGTAAATTATCAGTCTACAACAGTAGCAGACATGTTGATGTTGACACATAGACATGAAGGGCTTTTTTGGTCTGCATGCTAATACAAGATTTTCTTTGTCTTGTGAAAAATTTTAATTAGATTTCTCCAATCAAACACACTGGCCTCAGAGTCTCACACAAACTGTTGTGCTGGCTGAAGAATCTGTCTCTGATATTTGAACACAGCTGAAGACAGTAGTGCAGCACTAAACACACTGCTCCTGAGAAAAAACATTAGACAGATCCACTAATACCCAATCTGCCAAAGCTCTCCTTGTGAACTCCTCATCCTTGAGTTCAAACTGACAGTGGAGAGCAAACAACTGAACTCTATATTACTTTAACACTGGCGAAATAATTTTCACCAACATATTTTGTCGTTCCATTTACAGTTTTATAACGCCACTCACAGTCCACTCACACATTTTAAAAGATTGGCTGTGCACCTTAATAATTAAGAGACAAACAACAGATGAAGTGAAGAGATTAAATATGATTTTCTTTTCAACCTGTGTGTTGTTTTCTTACAGTGATCTTTTTTTTATCAAGGAAGAATTGAAGAGCTGTGAAACTTCTGAAAGCTGAGGTGTGTAAACCCGGACTCCGACTCTGAGAAGAGAAGAGGTGGGGAGTCCTCTATAAATACAGAAAAATGTATATATATAAAACACAAATACATGAAACAGACACGATATGAAACAGAGTGTAGTGAGCAGTTATAAAGAATAAGTTATTTTGAACAGATGTGTTTTGAGTCTGGATTTAAACAGAGGGAGAGAGTCGATGTTGCGGATGTCAGGAGTAAGAGAATTCCAGAGTTTGGGAGCAGAGCGACTGAAAGCTCTGCTCCCTATTGTGCTGAGACGGGCAGAGGGAACAGAGAGGTGAATGGAGGAGGAGGATCTAAGGGTGCGGGAGTGAGTGGTGATATGGAGAAGATCAGACAAGTAAGGAGGTGCGAGGTTATGGATGGCCTTAAATGTATGGAGGAGGATTTTATATTCGACTCTGGGTTTTGGTGATGATGCGGGCAGCTGAGTTCTGGACCAGTTGTAGCTTGTGGAGGGATTTCTGTGGGAGACCATAAAGAAGAGAATTGCAGTAGTCAATTCGAGAAGTGACGAGGCTGTGTACAAGGATAGAGGCGGAGTGAGCAGTGAGGGAAGAGCGGAGACGGTTTATATTACGAAGATGAAAATATGCAGACTTGGTTATATTATTAATGTGAGACTGGAAAGAAAGTGAGCCGTCAAGGATGACACCCAGAATCTTAACCTGAGGAGAGGGGGAGACTGGAGTGCCATCAATAGTTAGGGAGATGGAGTCAGATTTAGAAAGTGTAGATTTGGTGCCAACAAGAAGAATTTTGGTTTTATCACTGATAAGTTTTAGGAAATTTGAAGTGAACCAGCATTTCATTTCAGATAGGCAGTTATTAAGGGTGGAAAGGGGTAAAGTGGAGTTGGGCTTGCTAGAGAGGTAGAGCTGGGTGTCATCTGCATAGCAGTGGAAGTGGATATTGAATTTACGAAAAATGTTACCGAGTGGGAGGAGATAGATTAAGAAGAGAAGGGGCCCCAGGACAGAGCCCTGGGGAACACCTGTTGTAACTGGGGAGGACTGTGACCTGAAGCTTTTAAGTTGAATGAACTGAGTGCGCCCAGAGAGATATGAGTGAAACCAGTCAAGGGGGGTGTGAGTGATGCCAATGGAGGAAAATCTGCCAAGGAGGATGGAGTGAGATACTGCATCGAAGGCTGCACTCAGGTCGAGTAGGATGAGAATAGTGATGGATCCAGAATCAGCTGCCATAAGGAGATCATTAGTGATTTTGATGAGTGCAGTTTCTGTGCTGTGACGGGACCTGAAACCAGATTGAAATTGTTCATAAAGGTTATTATGGGTGAGATGGGAGTGGAGTTGGGCAGCAACAAGTTTTTTCTAGAATTTTTGAAACGAAGGGTAAGTTAGAAATGGGGCGAAGGTTATTGAAGTTATTGGGATCCAGGCCTGTTTTTTTTAGAATAGGGGTGACAGCCGCAGTTTTGAATTGAGAAGGGACAATTCCAGTGGTGAGTGAGGAGTGGATAATAGACGATATGAGGGGGTGCAGAGATGAAAGGCAGGATTTGACAAAACCTGTGGGAATGGGATCGAGCTGAGACGTGGAGGGTTTGGATTTTAAAATAAGATCTGCAATTTCTGGGGTATCAGGTAGTTGAAAGCTGGAAAACGGGAGACATGGTGGAAGTAAATCAGAGTGAGAGAAGCGGGAAGAAACAGAGTTAAGCTGATGGTGAATATTATTAATTTTTTCATTAAAAAACAACAGTAGAGAATTACAGGTTTCAGTGGAGTACATGTGGTGGGGTAGGGAATCTGGGGGTTGAAGAATTTTATTAAGTAATGAAAAGAGAGTTTTGGGGTTGTCTTGGTTGGAGCTAATTATACCAGTGAAAAATTTGGATTTGGCTTGAGGGATAGAGTCCTTATAAAGCATTACATGAGTTTTGTACATTTCTTTGTGGATTGTGAGACCAGTTTTATGAAAGAGACGCTCAAGTTGACGACCTTTGGCTTTCAATGAGCGTAATTCCGGGGTGAACCAGGGAGCAGTATGCGAAAAAGTGACAGACCGGGATTTCACTGGTGCGAGAAGATCGAGGATATTGGATAAGTTATTGTTATACAGAGCAAGCAGATCATCTGGGGTGGATAAGTTGTCCGGAATTAAAATACTATCAGTACAAAAAACAAGGGTGCCAATATGAATGTCCTTAATGTTCCTGAAAGAAATGAGGCGAGGTGACTTAGTTATGGAAAGACAGAGTGTGGCATTGAATGAGAGGAGGAAATGATCTGTCATGGGGAGTTCATCAGCTGTACAGGAGGAGGGGATGAGTCCAGAGCAACATATTAAATCCAGAGTATGACCTTTTGTATGGGTGGGAAAATCTGAGTGTTGTTTGAGTCCAAAGCTATCTAGACAAGAAGAGAACTCTTTAGTTAGAGAATGATTAATATTGTCCATATGTATGTTGAAGTCCCCTAAAAGAATTACATTAGATGACAGAGTAAAAACATGTGTCATTAAAGCAGCAAAATCATTAATGAAGTCATTGTGAGGTCTAGGAGGACGGTACACAGTGGCGATGATGATAGAAATTGGTCCAGGCAGTTTACACACTAAAGATTCAAATGATGAAAACACGGGGACAGATACCTGCAGGACTTTCCACTTCTCGCGGTAAACTATCGCAAGACCACCTCCGCGAGAACTGCGAGGTTGACAGATGTAAACAAAACCAGGTGGAGTGGAGTCGTTGAGTTGTGAAAAGTCATGCGGCTGCTGCCAAGTTTCAGTTAAACACAGAAAGTCAAACTTACGGTCGCTGAGGAGATCTTGGACAAGATGACCTTTGCTCGTAAGTGAGCGGATGTTAAGTAGACCGAGTTTGACGGAGGAGGTATCATGTGAGGCGAAAAGTGAAGTATTAGCTGACCTGCCTAGGCTGGCTAATACTCTATGATCAACGGACCGCTGGCTGGCGCTC
>CAIGQQ010003033.1:0-10916 GCA_903798035.1 Danio albolineatus | reverse complement strand
GAAACCCTCAGGGGTGCGTGTTTGGCCTGTGGCTATTATTACTCATCACATTCTCATGCTGATATCGATGGAGAGAATGCATTTGACTATTCATGATACTGTATTCTACACTTGAATGGCCAGCACTGAACCGCCTTATGGATTAAAATGAGAGCAAAGCAAAAAACGCCTTAAAGGCGACTTCCATGTGCTCAACTCATCCAGCTGTTGTGAGAAACGTACTGTTCTCAAATGAGCATCTAGAAACATGCCAGAGAATACTCTACAATTAAGCTACGGTACTAGTTCAGTGTACTGCACATCAGATTTCAAAATGTAAATAAAGATTAATTAGAATAAGATTATCTCTGACTGCATCATTATACACTACACAATCACCGGCCACTTTATTAGGTACACCTTGCTAGTACCGGGTTGGACCCCCTTTTGCCTTCAGAACTGCTTTAATCCTTCGTGGCATAGATTTAACATGGTACTGGACATATTCTTTAGAGATTTTGGTCCATATTGACACAATAGCATCATGCAGTTGCTGCAGATTTGTCAGCTGCACATCCATGATGCGAATCTCCTGGTTGAGCTCTTTTGGATTGAGATCTGGTGAGTGTGGAGGCCGTTTGACTACAGTGAAACCAGTCTAAGATGATTCACGCTTTATGAAATAGCGCGTTACCCTGCTGGAAGTAGCCAAGGTGGGTACACTGTGGTCATGAATGGATGGACATGGCCAATTTTGGTGAGCCTGTGCGAATTGTAGCCTCAATTTCCTGTTCTTAGCTGAGAGGAGTGGCACCCGGGGTGGTCTTCAGCTGCTGTAGCCCATCTTCCTCAAGGTTTGACGTGTTAAGCTTTCAAAGATGCTCTTCTGCATACCTCGGTTGTAACGAGTGGTTATTTGAGTTACAGTTGCCTTTCTATCAGCTTTAACCAGTCTGACCATTCTGCTCTGACCTCTGGCATCAACAAGGCATTTGCACCCACAGAGCTGCTGCTCACCAGATATTTTCTGATCACCTTTCCTCGCCATGATGATCCTCGGTTTGAACTGCGGCAGATCATCTTGACCATGTCTACATGCCTAAATGCATTGAGTTGCTGCCATGTGATTGGCTAATTAGAAATTCGTGTTAACGAGCAGTTGGACAGGTGTACCTAATAAAGTGGCCGGTGAGTGTATATTAACTGCATAAGTTTAAGCTTCAATGTGCAGTATCGTAAGTGTCCTTAACTACTATGTACTTGCATCAAAAAATAAATACAATGTACCTACTGTGTTTATAATGTATTTGAGAACACTTGTGGTGCTCTTGAGGTGGGATATGAGTAAGGTTAGGGACTGCTTTGGTGGTATGGGTTGGTTTAAGGGTGGTTTAAGGTGTAAGGGATGGTCAACAGTGTAATTACAAATGTAATTACAAAAATTAATTACAGACGTAATTACAGTTATTTAATCAAGCATAAGTACAGCGTAAAAACATGTATTAACACAATAAGTACATTGTAAAAAATTATTCATTTCGGTGTAAGTACATATTAGTTAAGGCCACTTAATATAAAGTGGGACCTTGTTATTTACAGAACATTTCCAACACGCAGTATGACAATGCTAATAAGTAACAATAATAATAGTAATAATACAACATAGGCTCATTCTGAAAACGTAGCCCTATATACATTTCGGGCATTTTGTTTTTAAAACGAATGCTACGGGGTGGTATGACACCGTTCCTCTTCCAGCTTACCAGATGAACGCTTCTACAACTTTGGACGGCTTTTCCGCTGTTACTAGTTTGTCTAGTGGCTTCGTAGGATTTGAGACGCAGAGAGGAGTTGATCGTCACAACAGGGTTCGAAAATCGGTTCCAAAAAGCAGGTAAGATGAAAACAAAAGCCAAAAAAATAAAATAAACAAGAACAGGGTGAGAATGTGGTAGAATTTGAAAACATGGTAAAAAAAAATCAGGCTGCCGCGAGGGCTTTGCTTTTTCTGGATTGCTTTTGAAAACACTGTCGGTTGGGTTTAGGGAAAGATGTGGGTGCTGGTCAGTCAGTGCTTTTTAAAACACTATCGGTTGGGTTTAGGGAAGGGAGTGGGTGGTGGTATCAGTCAGTCAGTCAACAGCGGCCTCTGGTGGATTTATGTGAAAACAGCAGGCGCAAACGGCACTCGCAAAGGAAGTTTGAGATATTAAAACGATAAATATACAGTAGCTCCTGGGACATAATTGACGCTCTTCAGAAATGTAAATAGGGGTATGTAATCAGGATGAGCCTGAGGTGTAATAATAATAATAACAATAATAATAATAATAATAATAATAATAATATAGGGCGACACGGTGGCGCAGTAGGTAGTGCTGTCGCCTCACAGCAAGAAGGCCGCTGGTTCGAGCCTCGGCTGGGTCAGTTGGCATTTCTATGCGGAGTTTGCATGTTCTCCCTGTGTTCATGTGGGTTTCCTCCGGGTGCTCCAGTTTCCCCCACAGTCCAAAGATATGCGGTACAGGTGAATTGGGTAAGCTAAATTGTCCGTAGTGTATGTGTGTTAATGAGAATGTGTTGATGTTTCCCAGAGATGGGATGTGGCTGGAAGGGCATCCGCTGCATAAAACAAATGCTGGATAAATTGGCGGTTCATTCCGCTGTGACGACCCCGGATTAATAAAGGGACTAAGCCGAAAAGAAAATGAAGGAATGAATGAATAATAATAATAATAATAATATATTCAGATATTTTCTTCACAATTCAAGAATAAAAGTCAGAATAATTGCATATAATTATTACTTGGAATTGCTGGAAAAAAAATATATGTACTGTCTTACTGCTTACTGTCAGAATTCATGTTATGGTTTAACAGCTGAAACATGTAAATTTACAAATTTAAAAGATTTAACAGATTTAAAAGATATTTCCAGATTTACAAATGCAAAATCTTTTTTCAATTGTGACCAAACCTTTCTTGAAATTTGACCAAAGCAATCCTCTGCTTATTCTGAATGGCTTTATTAAAGTATATAAAAGATATAAAGTCTTTCTGAGGCACTAACAAACAAAGCTTTTGGCAAAATGAATCAATAACTACACACACACACACACACACACACTGCTCTTTTATTTGTGTACTAAATATAGTGTATTATTCTCTTTCTATTGAATTTAGTAGTTCTTATAATTTACTCATAAATCACTTTGCTCAAAAGCTTCTGCTAAATCAATAAATATTAAAAAAAGAAAAGATATATAGGCCCAATCCCAATTCTATTTTTGTACCCCTACCCCTTCCCCTTGGCCCTTACAACCCAGGGTTAAGGGGAAGGGCTTTAAAACTTACCCCTAAGAATTGGGACAGCACTTCAACACCTGCACACGTCATCATATGTCATCGCGATCTCTTGCTTCATATGAGATCAGATGATCACGACTGCTGGAGTTATTCCAGTTGTGTTATTTTCTGGTGTTTATCGTTATCATAACGATCTAACGTGGCAATAAGATCGTAACTATACGTGTGTTTACGCAGTGGCCATATTTATCTATGTAAACACATGAAAACAACATTAACATTACAGCAGGCACTGTAAAAAGCTCATTCCCAGACACTAGACATTACTGACAGGGTATTCCAGTGTCATCGTGTGTCAGAATGTTGTGGGAGTTATGATTATGGATTATAGATCGCAAAATTTAGCGTTTTTTTAGCGTTTTTTTTTTTTTTTTTAAAGCATGACGGTAAAACACGAACACACTTATGAATATATTAAAACGTGTTTGTTTGTTGTAAAAATTCGTAATAATGGCAAAAAATACTAATTTGTGGATCTCCTTACTTCAGGTTTCAGCTATCCTGCCGCTGTGGCTGGTGTATTCTGGGAAATTTTCTTACTCCTCTGTTTTAAGTGTGGTCCTGAAAAATCTTCGTTCGAAGGGGTCCCTTAGCCCTACGCCTTCAAGATAAAGAGAATTGGGACACCACTACCCCCTTGACGTGAACGCGCAAAACGAGGGGTAGGGGTAAGGGGAAGGGCTAAGGGGGAGAATTGGGACTGGGCCTTAGTGTGGGGGAACAAAGCCAAAATGTACCAATGTACCAATAACCAAATAAAACAAAATGTAGTCTGCAATCATAAAATGATTTATAGTAACAGCTAAACTATGCCCAGACAGCAGTTTTGTTAGTTTGTGATTTCTGCTAGACTTCTGCAGCTACTTTTCCTCGAGGAGTTTCTCTATTTTCGTATTATCCGGTCTTACTTTGATGACTTAAATCTCACCTGAGTTGAACACATCTGTGTTTTCCCTTACACAATCTCAGAATAAATTACGGAGCAAATTACCAACGGTTCCACGAATAACTCGAGGTTCCTCGGAGAAATCTAATCCCATCCGAACATGCGAGTTTGTGATTGTTGTAAACGTTTGCTTACTTCTTCTCATTTATAACGACCTTCAATATGACCTATTGAAACTAAAGCTGAATTCCTGAGCAGACTCTTCATCATGGTCTCAAACCCTTTTTGTCAACTTTCAGGCTAAAATAACAGTTTAAGGTTCATATTCTGCTGGCGTCCTGTATTAAAATGTTCATGAAATCAATAATGAGAATCGGATCACGGACGGCTCAAAATAAAAACTGCAGTCTTTCATATTTGGTGGGGGTTTAATTATGATTTTCATTCATTTCTGTGTGAATTATGTCATTAATTTACTTTCAGATGGATTGACTGGGTGGCTTAGTGGTTAGCACTGTCACCTCACAGCAAGATGGTCGCTGGTTCAAGTATTAGCTGGATCAGTTGGCAATTCTGTGTGGAGTTTGCATGTGCAGTGTTAGCGTGGGTTTCCTCTGGTGCTCCGGTTCCCCCACAGCCCAAAGATATGCGCTAAAGGCAAATTTAATAAATAAATTGGGTATGTATGGATGTTTCCCAGTGCTGGGTTGCAGCTAGAAGGGCATTCGCTGAGTAAAACATATGCTGGATAAGTTGGTGGTTCATTCCGCTGATGCTCCGGTTCCCCCACAGCCCAAAGACATGCAGTATAGGCAAATTGGATAAACTAAATTGGGTATGTATGGATGTTTTCCAGCACTGGGTTGCGGCTGAAAAGGTATCCGCTGTGTAAAACAAATGCTGGATAAGTTGGTGGTTCATTCCGCTGTGGCGCCCCCTAATGAGGGACTAAGCTAAAGGAAAATGAATGAATGGATTGACTCAGGACTCCGAGCTAGTTCTTGCCCTCGAGTTACTGATAGTAGCCTTGTAGTCTCCTCTGTTTGGCCCTCGAATAAAACGCTTAGCTTCAGTGTACTCCAGGGGCCCTGTGACATGTCGCATCACTCCTCATACCTCTCATCGCACAAGCCTTTCGGCTACAGAATGACAATAAAGGTTAAACAAAAACTCAATCAATCAAAGAAGCTGAATTTTCCTTCTCCAAAATAAAAACGTTACGTAAATGACTCAATCGAGGACACACTTCTAGCTGACAACAGTGCGTCATTGATGGTGTAATCAATAGCGATTGATTTTTCAAAGTGTTGACCTTTTAAATAAAAAAATTGGCAGTGGCATACCTCAAAACTAACACCCATGCATATTTATACATAAGTATAATAACCATATAGTCAAAGCAACGGACAATATAGAGCAAACAAGCGTACAAAAACAACATACACCTTTATTTAGCAAATAGAAAGGGACCATTTTTTTTACAAACTGTAAACTAGGTATTAACGTTTGGGTATACCTTGAAGAACTGCAGCACACATATAAACCTGTACAGCGATTGAGATTATAACAAGTAGGATCGTTCCTGGATCAACTTCTTACAGCAGGTGAACAGTATTAGTAGTTCACTGGTTTGTCGACATGTATAATGTTTTCTGTGTATATGATGTTGAATTTTAAAGCTTACTCAACACCACAAACACATAACGTGACAATTGAAACGTAAAATTTTTAAAAATACTTTCATAATATATATTTTTAATAGCTTCACAGAGCCCAGCAAGCATTTTTTTGTTTTTAAAAGATGTCTAATAGACGTCTAAACAGTCTACAACAAGGCTAAATTTGGGCTGTCAGTGAAAATCTAATAGACACAATAGGCCAAATCTAGACTAGTCATCAAATAAACAGAAATGAACGACGCCACAGCAAATTCATTACTGGTAAATTTCGAGTGTTGTGGTAATTCAAAGTGTTGTCACACTTTATTTTGATGGTCCATTTGTTGAATTTAAGTTACATTGCAACTAATTCTCATTAGATTATAAGTAAACTGTTGGGTTGGGGTTAGGGGTAGGGTTAGTGTAAGTTGGCATGTACTTGCAAAGTGTCTTATAGTGAGTTAAATGTCTGTTGAATGTCAGTATATCAACAGATATTAAGTAGACAGTCTACTAATACTCAAACGGACCATCCAAATAAAGTATTACCAAGTGTTAAAATTCAGTTAGATACAGATAAAATAACCCTCAGTGTTAGAAGCTAATTCTCCTCTTTGTCATACAGAGTTACAAGTATCTAACGCTAATACAGTGTTGATTACTACATCCGGGGTTTTATGCAGCGATATCCCTGAGGGATTTTTCCAGACGTCATTTTCTTCTGGCACGAGGAGCGATGAGAAGAAGCAACTGGTGAGTAAAAGTACTTCAAATGTTTGTATATAGACATTTGACATCCAAATCGTTATATAGAAATATATTCATTCATTTTCTTGTCGGCTTGGTCCCTTTATTAATCCAGGGTGGCCACAGCGGAATGAACCGCCAACTTATCCAGCATGTGTTTTACGCAGCGATGCCCTTCCAGCTGCAACCCATCACTGGGAAATATATAAATATTTGTTTAAATATATGATGTATTTTAATATCTCACAAAAAAGCATAATTTTTCATCTTTATTTTGTTCTGTACTAGCTATGCTACATTATAACTAAAGAAAATAAAATATAAGAGTCTTAAAGTCTTAAAACTGCTCCTTTTGGTTAAAATACGAGATAATACGGACTGAATTGTTTTCCTTAAACATTAACGGAATAGTTAATTAAGTGTTGCCGATATTAAACAAGATATATTTTTATTTCCGTGCGGTGTTGAAAATTTGACCTAAGAGTGTTAACACATAAAACTTAGTAGTGTTCATATGACCCTTTGTGGTGTTAACACTTTACACTATAAGAGTTTGCTAAAAGGTAGGGCCAGACGGAATCTGCGGATATTTTTTGCTATTTCTGCGGAGTATTTTGTTGAAAATCTGCGAATTTATGCGGAATGATTTTGGGAGTATCATAAATAAAACCTTAATACATGAAATAAAAAGTGATACCTTTTAAATTTGATTTAATGTTTACAATGCGAATCCAATTAGATCCACTTTATTTGGTAGACAAAACAAGCCTCTCATGTAAAATCTCTACTAAAAGACAGAAAATAGTACTTTTACAAACTGTATTGTAAATAATTCATATGAATACTTTCATAGTGGTCAATATTATTACAGAAATTAATTTAGGGTAAATGTCGACATCACGTAACCAAACCATATCCCTGGGTAGAACACTTCATTTGCGCCATCGGTTTGTTATTGAATGTAGTAAGTAGTGGACATCTGTGATACTTGACTTTGGCAGTTCCTGGAGGCTTCTTGTATAAAACAACGACATATTAGCGGAGAGTGAAAAACTGGAAGTGTTCGACCTAGCTTGACTGGAACGCGAAAGTTACGCATTTTATAACGTTTTTTTATAGCGTATAATGTATAAAACACTACTTACTACTTTCAATAACAAACCGATGGCGCATATGAAATGGTGATGAGGGGAAGTGTTCTACTCAGGGATCCGGGTTGGTTAGGTGACGTCCGACATATACCCGATTAACACTCTCTGAGTGTTGATAATGTTAACTCTTTCCAAAGTGTTATTTTAACACTTTTATAGTCGTTCCCATATAAACTCTGAGGGAGTGTTCATTTTAACTCATAGTAGTTAAATCTACTATCTAAAATTTGTAGTGTATAAAGTGTGTCTAATCTGTCTATTTGATGACTAGTATAGTTTCAGATTTTCACTGACAGCCCAAGTTTAGCCTTGTTTTAGCCAAGCTGTCTACGTTTAGATGTCTATTAGACGTCCATGGTTTCCACTACATTCATTATTTCATGGCGGGGCGCCACACCAAAATTCATTGCCAACACGGCAACATCACAGCTTCTCATTCAAAACATTCAGTTGTTGTTGTTGTTTTAGATAGCGGGTTATAATCGCACCAAAACGTATTAAAAGGTAAGTGAATTATAACAGAGCGAACTTTTCTGTAATCGGAGTAGTGCTGTGTGTTATTTGTGTAACCCTTTAAGGTGTCATGCTGAATGACTGACAGGATTGCGGGCTGCGTAAGGCCAGCAAACACGACTCAGCTTTCAGTTGTGATGGACACAGTTTCCATAATTATACTTTATAGATAAAGCTGTACCATACCTGTCAACATTAGGATGTGAAAATATGGTGGTTCGGCGGTATGGGTTGCGAATAGGGAGGGTTGGCTCTTTAATGTTATTGACACCCGTCGGAGAACAACTATACGGGAGAAATACGGGAAAATATCTTTACGGGATGATAGCGGGATAGAACGGTAAAATACGGGAGAATCCCGGGAAATACGGGAGGGTTGACAGGTATGAGCTGTACGGTTCTGCATACAACGACATTTTTTTCTTGCTGTAGTTTATGGCGGTTTTACTTTACCACAGGACGCATCAATGCTGTTCTTTAGGTCTAACGAAGACATTCAGAAATATTCCTAGCAAATCTAATAAATGTTGGAGATTTACTCGTTACATAGACACGCTAAATCGCACCTCAGCAGCGTTTAGCGCACAAGAGAATATGCGCCTGAGCAGTGTATATTTGAGGGCATGTAAGAAGTTTTGAGGAAATCGGCGCACAAACAAAGAGATTGGCATGCTCGTATTACATGAATGCGATCTTGTAATACCGCGCTCACGACATTTGTCATTGAAATAACGCCATAGGTAGTTGAAAGATCTGTGCCTGCCGCCACAGCTGGAAAAAATCCTAGAGGAAACACTGGACGTCTATTAAACACAAAATTGTTTGCTGGCAGCCTTCGATAACAATTCATGTCTTTGAATGACATACTGTAACACTGATTTATTATTCTTTTTTATTTTAAGAAACAAGAGATGGGCCAAATATTTCGTTTTTTGTATTCACTTACACACAGTCTTAGCTCTTAAATGAACTTGTACTGAACTTTGTACTTGACTTGTTGCTTCAAGGCTGAAGATGGGACTTCAAAAACAACATCAACCAGAAATTCTGTCTGAGCGTAGTTCCGTTTTAAAGTCGGGACAAGAATGTTGTTCCAGGACAATCGAAACACGTTAATCCAGGAACACCAAGTACTTGATGAAATCGCAGAAACCAGTACAGCGCTTTAACTGCATGACAAACCCACATGAAAACAACACGTACATTTGTTTCCTCTACTCACGATTAAGGACTTAAAGATAAAAAGCACTTGTGTTCACATCTCTAATTTGACATCATACAACACATTTTTATATTCTCCTGTTTATGTTACAAAGCGCTAATTTACTCTGAGGTTCATTTATGTTCCACCTTGGAATGAGTATTAGAAATGACAGTGGTACAATGCAGCTGATAAAGTTACGTATCAAGGGGGAAGTGCTGCTACTGTCACACAGTATTGTAAGCTC
Organism: Danio albolineatus; assembly: GCA_903798035.1. Lineage (NCBI taxonomy): Eukaryota > Metazoa > Chordata > Actinopteri > Cypriniformes > Danionidae > Danio > Danio albolineatus. Next base: position 1,169 of record CAIGQQ010003033.1, on the reverse strand, counting down.
TTGCCATTGTCACTAGTTGTCATTTATAGCCTCCTCTGAAAGGAACTGAAAACAACAGCTCTCAACCTGAAACCAATGGTTTATGAAAGCGTACAGAATAACACCTGGAAAATCTGAAGATAAACCTGCAATCTTTGGTAAGAAAGGAAACCAGAAATTTGGCCCACTGTCATTTTATTCACTTCTAATTAAACAACTGCCCGTGCTTCCCCAGCGTTCCTGGGCATACCTTAGCATTTGGAGTAAAAGAAGCACCTGGGATTTTGGTGAATGTCATGAAGGATCATTTTAAATGCTAATCACCTCATTGGCAAGAACGTTGCTAAACCGATTGCTGCTGAAAGTGACCATTGTGAATATGCAAGCATTTGCATTTGAGCTGAAATGCAGTTTGATACATGGAGGTTATTAATTTTTGGGACTTAATAATAAAACACAGCTGAATATTTCCATAGCAGCGTTATGAAGAACGGGTATCTGACAGCCGGGTGAGTAAACAAGAGTCATTTGGAAAATGCCCTGGAGCAAATGTCCGGTTCTTAGACAAATATGTGTGCTGAAGTCTGTGTTCATCTAGTCTCTCTGTCCAGCTTATCCAAGCTGTGTTCTGTGTAAATATTCTCTGTATGCTAATTCCAATGTGGAGCACAACATACAGAATGGGGGACGTTCAGAGAGAAAGAGAATATTAGAGCAGAAGACAAGGAAGCTGAGCAAGACGTCCTTATAATTTTGGCACAGGATATAAATGAAGGCAAAATATGAGAGATTTTCTCTCTGTTGCGACTGTATATGGTCAACAAAAAGGGAGTAAACTGATCTTAAAGCGGCTATCTTTGATTTATAGTAATCGCGTTAGTCTTGTTTCCATCTTGCTTACATTCTTTCCTAATATAGTCTGAGAACATATCAATCCTGATGTTCACGGGAAGCTCTCGCTGCATGGTAGGCCCTGGATCAACTTAGATCAAGGGCAGTTGCGTAACCTAACAAAACAGCTCAACAAATTATCAAAAGTGGGACGGCAGTTTATTTGTCACCCATTCGGTAGGACGATGAAATACCGAGCTAAAAGGCAAACGGACCCACGGACGTAACACACATTGGTGATCATACAGTGCTCCCTCCCATTTGACGGCTGACGTAACAGTTCAGGGGCTGGATTCTGG
>CAIGQQ010002968.1:0-10122 GCA_903798035.1 Danio albolineatus | reverse complement strand
TTTATTTGTTTGTCAATATTAGTTAAAATAACAATAACAATACAACATCTGCCTTATTTAAAGGCGAGCTTCGAGAGGGAGCGTGAAGCGCGTGCACGCTCTTTTAACGTGAGCTTGATATAAACCAATTTCCGCTTTCGTGCAGTTTTTAGCTCCAACCTTGAACAAACGCGTACTTCTAGCTTGCTCGTGTGTGAGTTTAGCAGAGTTTAACTTGGGCTAAACTCTGTAAAGTAGTGGACACTGCCCACTGTTGACACATTCCGGCTAGTCTGCATTAAAACCGCGCTCGTGCCCGCGTGCCCGAGTTTATGCGCGCGCTGAAGTAATGATGATCGCTAATGATATTATTGAAAAGTTTTAAAGCCTAAACATATTTTAATAATCCATAGATAAAAGATCAGGTGTTATTTATGAAGGACATACAAACATTCAGGCTAAATGTATTGTGAAATATTCAAGCTTGTCAAGTATAGGCTACATATGTATATATTGTGCTAAATAAGTTTAAAATTCATATTTTAATGTATATCTTACTTTTCTTCAAATTGCCTGGAAAAAACTGCGTCATAAATCTTGTGCTCGGTATGTATCATCGTTTTTAAATCTAAACAAACTGTATTTATTAAGCATGATGAAATGAATGTTATAAAAGACTTTAACATTGTATTCATGATTACAGAAAGAGTCATTGGACCCATATTAAATACCCAACCTTGGTCTGCAGGACACAAGTAGCTTTGAAGAGGAAAGATCCCAGCTTAAAGAAGGACATTCGTTACATCCAGAATTGTGGCACAATTATCATCAACAAGGACACCTTGTAAATATTGTAATTTGTCACAAATATATATATGTCAGACTTGGTTGTTGTGTACTGAAATAATATATTTATCACAAAAATGTTCTATTACTTATTGCTGCTGTTTTAATACAGTGAGAATATTAAGGTAATTGCTTATTAAAAAGTCCTGCAGAGAAAAAAATATGTTTTAAAAGAAAGTGTAAATTTGCCTACAGGATTTGTTGCAATTTCTGCAAAACAAATTTTAAAATGAAGGGATTTCAGTGGTGAGCTCATCTATCATCTCGCAAATGCAACAAAATAATGTGATGAAAAGGAAGTGATCTGTACTCTGAGGAACTTAACACAAGGCAAGTTCAGATCAATACAGTTTATGTCAAAGGTAGATTAATTCTGTGATATAAATTCATATTTATACACTCTAAAATGCTGTCTTCCTACCTCAGATTGTGATGAACTTTGAATGCGACACCAGATACTCATAAGTCAAGAACCGAATGAACACCCTTTTCCAGAGTACAGATTATGGAGGGGTTAGCAGAACTAATGGAGCAGTTTTTTTCTTCTTGGAGTGCCACAGCTTGTGAGTGAACACTGTTACATTGTGTGCCAAATAGTTTTAATAGACTTTAATGAACTTGTATTGCTGAAAATGTGTTATTCGGAAACTTACACATGAAGTAAACAAAATGTTTTTTTGCATTTAGGATGCTGCATAGAAAACTTGGTGAAGAACACGGAAACATCATTAAAACAAATGGCCCAAAAAAGGGAAGGAAAGAAGGAAGTGCTCCATGACAGTCTCATTGGACCAGCAGAGGAAACCGCAGAAGGTAACTACACCCTATATTACCTTCTATATCCCCCAATCACACACACACACACACTTTATTTTTATTGATTATAACTGTAATTCTATTTGATGACATGTTAATTGGTTAAAAGTTCTCAACATTAAAATATTGTTTTACAGAAATCCAAAGGTCCTACACCATCCAGGATTCAACAGCTCTCCTGATTTCACCTACTGTAGGCTTGAAGTGTCAGTACTACAATGGACAACACTCTCTCGCAACCCTTCGACTTCAGAGGCACCACAGTGGAGTGAATCACCAATTCATCTGCCCTTTCCAGCCGCAACCCAGCACTTGGAAACACCCATATTCTCTCTTACATTTACACACATTTTTTCACTATGGCCAATTCACCTATACCGTACACATGCTTTTGGACTGTGGGGTCATCCGAAGCACCCAGAAGAAACCCACAAGAAAACTGGGAGAACTTGCAAACTCCTCACAGAAATGCCAACTGGCCCAGTCGGGACTCGAACCAGTGACCTGCTTGCTGTGAGGTTAAAAATTATGTGTAAAAATGGATGTTGTCATGACCAATACTGTACATACATGTACCATCCACTTTTTGAATTTGTAGTGTTATTTAATAGATGTTTTGATTGTTTGTGTATTGTTTCTATCTGCATTGTGATATATTTCTCTTCCTTTTAGAGATGTCTGAAAGTGAAGTACTGTATTTGCTCAAACAGTAAAAAAAGCTTATAAAAGTGAAATCATTACAATTACAGGGTTGAATGCCATTAAACTGTTAAGGTAGATCTGCTGTCCAATGCAAAGTATGCAGAGGTGCAATTTTAAGTATTATTTAAAAAATATTTTGTATAATGGATTGAATAAATTTAAACAATTTGAATTGTCTGGATTGGTTTTATTATTTTATTTATTAATAAGTAGCAATAATTCATTAATAAATAAAAAGAACCCATAAATGGTTCTAAATAGAACCATCTAACTTGAATTCAAAGAACCATTTGGGGTTCTATTTAATGAACCCTTAAAATGGTTCTATATAGAACCTTTTAGGGGTTCCATATATGAAGCGCTTGATAGAACCATTTTTGGTTCTATATAAAACCGTTTGTTTTAAGAGTGTAGGTAGCGTCAGAAAGCCGTGTGTGTATAGACTATCCTGTCACAAAATGCGGCTGTGGGGCAGCATCTACAGGGCAGCATCTACAGCGGATCTTTCAGTCTATAATACTGTAGGGATGTTAGCGTGCTGTAAACTCAGTAACAGTTCTAATCATTTTGACTAAGGTCTGTCTATAAACACTGAAACAGTACTGCTGACGAAACAACTAACTTTCCCATCTTAATAAACAAACAAAGAGCACAGATCGCATACTTACCAAAAACAGGACAATTAACATGAACTGCAGCTGTGTATTTTTTTTAAAAGGAGACGAGCGGCAAATCCGGATTTCACCATTTCCAGATGCGAAAAGCTCTCGGGTGAAAAAATAAAGTTCCTTACACACGCATTTCTGCTGCGCTCTCATAGCGGGGAAATGAAAACAAAACCTTCGTTGCAGCACATAAACACAACGCTGGCGACCTGTGTCTCCAAACAATTCTTCTTCTTCCACTTGTTTTGGCAACACAGCGTGGCGTCTCTCTGCTGTCTGAACACTGCAACAGGTACAAACAATCTTCAAAGCTGTCATGCATATTAATAAAGCTGCACCGCATACACAATAAAGCGCGCTGGTTGGTTTGAACCAAGTTTATCACATGAATTAATGCCGCACACTCAGAGACGTCACGGTGCACTGGCCGGTACATACGTCCACTCTCCACGCTGGAATACACGCATGGATCATCTGCGTGAAGCAGCTTCGAAAATTCGTTTCAAACCGGAAGAACGAATTTGCTCGAAATAACGTAAAAACAACCAATTTTCATTTTTTAGCAAAATATGTGTCCTAATCAGTGTTGGGTAAGTTACTTTAAAAAAGTAATTAATTACTAATTACTAAGTACTTAATCAATATTGTATTTAAAATACTTATCTAATTACTGTATCTGAAAAGTAACTTAATTACTCAATAAGTAACTTAACTAAATACTTCTTGAAATCCCCATAAACCTTGAGTGGACAAATAATAAAAATGTAACTCTGTAAATAATAAATACTCAGATAAAACTAATGAGTCAAACATGAAATAGTTTAGCCTTTTAGTTTTCTGAATCATCTTTATTATATTCTATTTTTTTAAAAATCTATAAAAATTACATGCATAATAATTTTTAGTATGCAATGTAACCTTCTTAAATATTATTCTGCATATCTATCGATCAGGCAGGATCATGCAATCTTTACAAAAAAAGCATTATTTTTGGCGGTATTAGAATGAAAGCCCGTGCAGTATGATCGGAAGTGGACAAAAGGCTTAAGATTTATACGGCATGTTTTTGAACTGGATTGTGTCTCTCTTGTTTACCTGTGATCCGATCGAGCAAAAGGTGTCTTATTACTCTGTAAACAGAGCAGCATCAGTCATGTTTAATTCGCCGACTCCCTCTGTCACATCTGCGTAGTCATCCTAGCCTTTCTCATAGTAATCTTCTTAAACCAGCCCATGTAAGGTGCGCGGTGGCCTTGAGAAAGCCGCGCTCTACAGCACGCAGGCGCGCAATGAGGAAAAATAAATTGATTAATACTGTAATGTTCTTGTCTGGGAATATTTTCATTTCGTAAAACAGCCACTCGCTTCAGCTGAGTCCAACATCTTCCGCTTTATGACTAGCAGCAAACTGGCGTGCGGCGCTATCACATGCATCTGCACTACGATGATTTTAAAGCGCCAGAGTTTACTTTTACCTTTAGAACATAAATTAATAAAATTGTGTAAGATTATTCAGCGAGTTTAATTATTTTACAATGTAACGCAAGTACATTATAAGTAACTGTAATTAAAATACCTAAAAATGAACAGTAATTAGTTACTTTACTTTTTCAGGGGAATAGTAATTTAATTACAGTAACGCATTACTTAGTAACACGTTACACCCAACACTGGTCCTAATAGTGTTTATAGCAGCGTGGGACACATATATGACTGTCAACAGCTCAAAAAATGTGTTTTGGTGTTTCGTGACTCTTTAAAGAGCGGGTTGGATTGTAGCGAGACAAAGGTTGGTTAGATACACAAGAGCTAGATTATTTAAAACTTTATAGGTAAGAAGCAGTATTTTAAAATCAATACGAAACTTAACAGGCAGTCAGTGTAAGGAGGATAAAATTGGGGTGATATGATCATATCTTCTAGACCTGGTAAGAACTCTAAAACCAGAAACAAGAACACAAACATTCATATTTGTGTCCAAACTGTAAATGTTTATTCCAAACCACATTCAAAGACAATTCGAAGACAATAAAAAAAGTTTAAAAAAAATAAAAAAACACATTTCAGACGAGCTGAATAAACAGTCTTAAGTTCAAGGAACATCCATGAAATTCAGGAGAATCCCAAAATAATTTTGCACTTTCCACAGTGGATGAAAATCCTGCTGGATTTTATTTCGAGCGTCAGTGTGAGTTTGAGAGTATCCGATAAGTCAGGATTTTGAGTCTCGCAGCTGTTTGTCCTGCTGACTGTCTCATCTTCAGCACTTTCGGTAAACATCATCCATCAAAACAGCTACAGATACTAAACGCTTCAGTCTTACAGCCTTTTCCAGGTACCAAAAACAGATATTTGTCATAATATTCTTCCTCTTTCACCCATGAATATCCTTAATAGGTATGAAAAGAGAAACACTTCATAATGAAAACAAGCATGTATGCTTAACAGATCAGCAGCTTTTATCATATTTAATGAACATTACACTCAACACCTGATGACCGTCTCATTGTTACTGAAAAAAGGATATAATATTTAACAGATCAGTAGTTTGTGGACATTAAAGCATGAATATTGAATGAAAATATAACGTTAAATGTATTTTAATGATCTGTTTAGCATTGCATAATGTTAAATTTATTATAAAAATGCTCAGCTTTAATGCACATTTATACTTTTTAGCAAATCAGATGCTTTAAAATATAAAAACTGTAAAATAACGCAATGTTTAACAGATCAGGCATGTTAAATCATTAATATTGTATGACAAAAATGTTTCAGGACATCTGAATGTTGTTTTAATGATATGTTGAGCGTTGTATAATGTAAAATTTATTATAAAATGCTTAACTTTTAGGCACATTTAACTAAAGGTATACTTTTTAGCCAATTAGATGCTTTAAAATATACAAAATATTGTAAAATAATGCAATGTTAAACAGATCATGCATGTTAAATCATTTATATTATATGACAAATGTTTTAGGACATTTGAATGTTTTTTTAATGATCTGTTCAGCGTTGTATGATGTTAAATTTATTATTAAATGCTCAGATTTCATGCACATTTAACTGAAAGTATACTTTTTAGCCAATCAAATGATTTAAAATATAAAAAAAATTGTCAAATAATGCAATGTTTAACAGATCAGGCATGTTAAATCATTAATACTGTATGAAAAAAAAAGTTTCAGGACATCTGACTTTTTTTTTAATGATCTGTTGAGTGTTGTATAATGTTAAAATTATTATAAAATGCTCAGCTTTCATGCACATTTAACTGAAGGTATACTTTTTAGCCAATCAAACGCTTTCAAATATAAAAAATATATAAAATAATGCAATGTTAACAGATCACGCATGTTAAATCATTTATATTGTATGAAAAAAAATGTTCCATGTTGTTGTTTTAATGATCTGCTAAGCGTTGTATGATGTTTAATGTGAAATTGGTTGTAAAATGTTCATCTTTATGCACATTTTGCACTAATTTTTATGCAAAAGTCATCTCCAAGATACTAAAAAGTAAACTTTTTAACCATTCAGATGCTTTAAAATATAGAAATATGATAAAATAATGCAATGTTTAACAGATCACGCATGTTAAATCATTAATATTGTGTGAAAAAAAAAATTTCAGGACATCTGAATGTCGTTTTTATGATCTGTTGAGAGTTGTATAATGTTTAATGTTAAATTGATTGTAAAATGTTCATCTTTATGCACATTTTTTGCACTAGTTTTTATACAAAAAGTCAACTCAAAGATACCGAAAGTAAATGTTTGAACTAATCAGATGCTTTAAAAGATGAAAACCGCTTTCAAAATAATACAATGTTTAACAGATCAGTATTTCATCCACTTTAAAACATGAATATTGTATGAAAATGTAATATGATTGAATGATCTGTTAAGCACTGTATATGTTTGATCTTAAAGTTATTGTAAAAGATTCACCTTTATGCACGTGAACCAAATTCAACAGATAGCCAATCAGAACGAATACAAAGCGAATACAATGTTTAACAGATCATGTTTACTAAAACATTGTATGCAAATGCAAAGTTTCAGGACATCAGAATGCATTTTAGTGATCTGTTAAGCATGGTATCATTGATGTTTAATGTTTATGTTATTGTAAAACATTAAGCTTTATGCTAATTTTCAATTTAATTTATACAAAACTCAACTAAGTTACTGAAAGGAGCCAATCAGAGGCTTTAAAATATAAAAACCCTGTAAAAAAAAAAAGAATACAATGTTTAACAGGTCAGTAGTTCATGCATATTAAAACATGAATATGCAAATAATGTTTCAGGGCATTTGAATGTATTTTAATAATCCGTTAAGCACTCTATGTTTAATGTTACTGTAAAATGTTCACCTTTATGAACATTTCTCACATTGATTTATACGAACAAAAAGCCAACAGACAGCTCCAGTTGCTTAAAGAAGCCAATTAGATGCTTTTGGGAAAAATTAAATGGAATAATTCAATATTTAACACATCATGCACACTAAACAGTGAATATATCACCTCAATATGTTTACTCCAAAATCTGTTAAGCATCATGTTTGTTAACGAAAGTCATTATAAAAGTGTTCACCTCTAACAGAACGCATATCCCCGCGTTAAATAAATCTAATCGATCCACTCAGTAGTCCGAGATGCTTAAAGGGACAGCTCACCCATAATATGAAAATTCTGTCATCATTCACTCAGCCTTTACTTGTTCCAAACCGATTTGAGTTTCTTTTTATCAGTTGAACACAAAAGGAGATGTTTTGAAGAATGCTGAAAACCGTTAACTATTAACTATGCATGCACTGTAAAAACAAATAAAAAGTTGAGTTAACTTAAAAATTTAAAGCAACCGGCTGCAAAGAAATTTTCAGTTTATTAAGTTTTAGTGTTTGAAGTTGTGCCAAATTAATTTTTTAAGTTGACCAAAAAGACTGGTTCAAGTCGATTATACTTTAAAGAATAATTTGGCACAACTTCATACAACTCTTGACTTAACAAACTCTAAATTTCTTTGCAGCTGGTTGCTTTAAAATTTTAAGTTAACTTAACTTTTCATTTTTTGAAGATATGGAGAAATCAAAATTTAAAGTCTCCTCAACTAAATGTTTTACTTTCATTGAACAAACAGTTTCAAACATGCAGTTGAATCATTTTTATGAGTAAATTCAACTCTGAGCTTAAAAATATGTCCACCTAACTTACAATTTTAAACTGAGTTAACAATTTGTAGGTTGGATTTTTTACAGTGTAGTATTGCATAGTAAATTAGCAGTTTTTAACATTTTTTAATTTTATTTTTATTTTTTTTTTTTTACTTTTAAACTTGAAGAGTTGTAAAAAGTGACTTTTATTAACATTTTTTTTAAGTTTAAAGTGATATATTGTCTAAATTGGTGTTGTATATTATGCAAAAAAAAATGCCAGTACATTTTCTGTTATTTTACAGACTTATTTCTCTCTATATTATTCCTTATACATTATTTTAATTCAAAACTACTAAAAATCTCAATAAAAGTCACTTTGTTAAACTGTAGAGTTGATTTTTCAACATCAAAAGTCGTCAACACTTGTGGACAAAATACGGAAACTGTAAATTAACAGATCATATTTACTGTTTAACTATAGTTTTCATGCGGCTGATTAATTTATTACGTTTTCCTACAGTTTAATGCCTCAAAAATGCAGAGATCAACATCTCATAATGCAATTCACACCTTAAATAAATTGAAAACTATTGTGAAATTGTTTTTAGTGTGCTATAGAAGCAATGAAGTTTTCAGCATTCTTCAAAATATCTTCTTTTGTGTTCAACAGAAAAAAAGAAACTCTTAAAGGTTTAAAATCACTTGAGACAAAGCAAATGGTGAGTAACGTTTCACATTTGGGAGAACTATCCCTTTAAAAACAAAAACAACAAAAAAAGTAAAGTAAGTCCAGCGAAAAATAGAGTTTTTATCTGCATCATGTGCAACACACACACACCCAAGCATTCACACGTAATTCCTCTTGTCGTATTCCCCGTTGGATGTGGCTCTTTTAGTGGGCGCGTATTTGACCGAGTACCCGGAGCTTCCAGAGGCCGGGCAGGAGCAGCAGAGCATGCTTCCCCCGAGCAGCAGCAGCGCAGTGGCCGCCCAGCCGATGTACAGCGCCGCGCCGATCTCCCGCTTCTGGGCTGGCGGCACCTGCGGATTGTAGAAGTCGGAGATGATGTTATTGGCCATCCAGCACAGTGGCACAAGCACGAAGATGGCGCTGAGGATGTAGATCACCCCTCCGACGTTCACCACCCGCGCTTTCACGTTGTCCTCTTTGATGCAGTTCGTGCACTGCGCGCCCGCGATCACCACCATAAGCGCGAGCACGCTCAAAACCGAGGAGATGACCGTGAGCGCGCGCGCGGCTTGCAGGTCGTGGCTGAGCGCGAGCATGGAGTCGTGCACTTTGCATTGCATCTGTCCGGTGCTCTGCACGGCGCAGGACATCCAAAGGCCGTCCCAGATGGTCTGCGCGACCACGATGTTGGCTTCGATGAAGGCGGTGACCTTCCAGGTGGGCAGCCCGCAGGCCACCATCTCCAAAAGCGTCCCGCAGACGCACAGGATCAGACCCAGGATCTCCAGAGCCGCGGAGGCCATCGCTTTCTTTCACTCCAGATGGTGCTAAAAGAGATCCAGGAGATTAGAAGTTAACTTTCTTCTAATAAAAGTTTGCGTCTTTTATCCAAAGCGTTCTTGCTCTGTCCTTTCTGTTTTAGACGCGCTTTGGTCAGGTCGTCTTTAATCCAAAGTCTTTTATTGTTTTAGACACGCTTTCCTCAGGTTGTCTATTAGCCAAAGTCTTTTCTTCTGTTGTAGAAGCGCTTCAGTCAGGTGGTCTTTTATCCAGACTATTTTCTTTTCCTCTGCTTTACGCGCTTTGCTCAGGTCGACAGCATCTCCGAACTGCGTCTCTCCTCGGCTTTGACTAACGGACTTTTGCTGGACTGGGAATAAGTGGAGTGGAATAATAGTAGGACGCGAGAGGAGGGGTGTGTGTGTGTGTTTGTGTGTGTGTGTGTGTGTGTGTGTGTGTGTGTGTGTGTGTGTGTGT
>CAIGQQ010002952.1:0-10758 GCA_903798035.1 Danio albolineatus | reverse complement strand
CATCTTGTAGTTTTATATTCATGTTTGGTATCATTTTAAATGTCTCTGTGTGATTGGTAAAGTGGTCTTAAGGTCATTGTAATATTTCACTGGTATTTGTTGAATTTGGTTTTGACTTTGATGAACTCTCTGCCAGATGCTCCCCCTCCAGAGATGATTAACACATCAATACACTAGGCAAGGGTAACTGTGACGCCCTGTTGGGTATTTAAGGTAACGACGTTGTTTAGGCTGGGGGATTCTTTAACCAGAAGACCCCATTGCAACGTATAAGTCTCAGAGCTTGTATGTTGCAATGTCTTTCTACATGGCCAGGTATTAATCTTTAACTCTGTTGTACAATCTAAATTGGCTTATCTTGTGTAATTATGTGAATTGGAATGGAAAATCTTTGCCTGACAAATAAATGTACAATTCATCTTTAAACTCTCATATTTCCTGACAATCACTGACTTAATATGATATAATCTAGTGGCTAGATCAAACTCTCTTTAGGTATGAGCATTCAAATTATAATAAATTGGAGTCAGATTAAATTCGGAGTTGGAAACTAATTAAAATACGTTCTCACAAGTAGAAATATTTCTTTTCACATGTGCTAAAAGGCTTACATGTATTTAACTTCACCCATGCTGTTAGCTTCGTCGTTGGGCTAATACATGGACTCTTACACCAGTATGGATCCAGCAAGTTTAACCCGGGTTGCTAATCAAGTGGCAAAACTCACCGCTATGATCCAGCAGCTGACTGGCGGAGCGGCTCCACAGGAAGCTGTACCATCTTCAGACCCGGGACCGGCGTCGGGGGCGGCGGATCGGTCGCTTGAGCCTCGCCTTCCTCATCCGGCGTGCTACTCTGGAGAACCCCAGCTGTGTCGGTCCTTCCTGACCAAGTGCTCTTTGTTTATGACCCTCCAGCCCTCCTTATTTACCACCGAACAATCCAGGGTGGCTTTTGTGATCACGCTGCTCTCTGGGAGGGCCGCGTTGTGGGGGACCTCCGTTTGGGAGAATAAACTCCCCTGTTGTTCCTCGTACGAACTATTCTCGGAGGAACTTAAGAGAGTCTTTGATCGCGCAGCTTCTGGGAGAGAGGCCGCACGAGTTCTTGCGGAGCTCCGTCAAGGAGATCAAAGTGCCTCAGATTACTCCATAGAGTTCCGGACTTTGGCGGCGGAATGCGGCTGGAATATGGAGGCGCAATGGGACATGTTTCTTCATGGGCTTTCGGAGCGGATCCAGGACGAGATCTACACCCTCGACTTGCCTAAAGATCTGGACGGCCTTATTGATCTGGCTATTCGGGTGGAGGCCCGACTGTGGCGCAGAGAGACTCATGTCCGACGGGGTGCAGCCTCGGAACTGGTCCCCGAATCCTCCTCTTTTTTTTTGGTTCCGGAGGTTGGGTCTGCTGACCCGGAGCCCAGGCAGCTGGGCAGACCCCATCTCACGACACAGGAGAAGCGCCGACAAAGCAACGAGGACCCCTGTTGGTGTTGCGGGGGATCGGAGCACCGAGCGGCGTCATTATCCAGTAGAAGACCACACCTCTCAGCAGACAAGAGGTTACTGATGGGAGAGATGAAACTAAATAAATCCTCGGTTACCACCACTCTTCTGCCAGCTACTATATGTTGGTCTTCGAAAAAACTGGACCTTAAAGCCATGGTCGATTCCGGAGCTGAAGGAAACTTCATTGACGCTAATCTTGCTTTTAAATTACATCTTCCGATCGTTTCTCTTTCCAAACCCATCGCTGTGCACGCCCTCAGTGGGCTTTCCCTCCCTACCATCACTCACTCCACTAAGCCCATAAGACTGATTACTTCAGGAAATCATGTTGAACATTTATCTTTCTTTCTAACAGACTGCCATAATAGTCCTGTGGTTTTGGGGCACCCATGGCTGCTTCTTCATAAGCCCCATATTAATTGGGGTCACAATACCGTGTTTTCATGGAGTGAGAACTGTCATAAGTCTTGTCTTTCGTCTGCTCGTTCTGCTGTGTCTGGTTCTGTGTTTCAGGAGGAGCGCACGGACCTGTCAAACGTGCCTAGTGAGTACCTCGATCTGAAGAAAGTGTTCAGTAAGTCTCGGGCTGCTTCTCTTCCTCCTCACCGTCCCTACGACTGTGCCATAGATTTATTGCCAGGGACCTCTCCGCCTAAAGGCAAGTTATACTCTCTTTCTATTCCCGAGAGGGAGGCCATGGAGAAATATATTTCTGATTCTCTAGAAGCCAAGATTATCCGCCCCTCTTCTTCACCGGCGGGAGCGGGATTTTTTTTCGTGAAAAAGAAGGATGGTTCACTTCGCCCATGCATCGACTACCGAGGGCTGAATAACATAACGGTAAAGAATACATATCCTTTGCCGTTAATGTCTTCAGCGTTCGAGCGTCTGCAGGGGGCGTCCTTTTTCACGAAATTAGATCTCCGCAACGCTTATCATTTGGTCCGCATAAGAGCCGGGGATGAATGGAAAACTGCATTTAATACCCCCAGGGGGCATTTTGAATATTGTGTTCTTCCCTTCGGTCTTTCTAATGCCCCTGCAGTTTTCCAAGCACTCGTTAACGATGTGTTGCGAGATATGATAGACCAGTTCATTTATGTCTACCTGGATGACATTCTGATATTTTCCCGTTCTCTCCAGGAACATGTGCAACACGTCAGGCGAGTGCTTCAGAGGCTGCTAGAGAATGGGCTTTATGTCAAGGCGGAGAAATGCGTTTTTCATGCACAGTCTGTTCCTTTTCTAGGGCACATCGTGTCAGTCGAGGGAGTGCGCATGGATACAGAGAAGGTTCAGGCTGTGGTAAATTGGCCAATCCCAGAGTCTCGTAAGGCCCTGCAGAGATTTCTGGGCTTCGCCAATTTTTACCGACGATTTATTCGTAATTTCAGCCAGCTCGCAGCCCCTCTGACAACCTTAACCTCCTCCAAAACTCCCTTCAGGTGGTCGAGTGCAGCTGAGGCGGCATTCACAAAACTAAAGGGCTGTTTTGTTTCAGCCCCGATTCTGGTGGCTCCTGATCCGTCCCGGCAGTTTGTGGTGGAGGTTGACGCGTCAGAGGTAGGGGTGGGAGCTATCCTGTCCCAGCGCGCGTCTTCGGACGGCAAGATGCATCCTTGCGCGTTTTTTTCACATCGATTATCTCCCGCAGAACGCAATTACGACATTGGCAATAGGGAGTTGCTGGCTGTCAAGCTCGCGTTGGAGGAGTGGCGTCATTGGCTGGAGGGTTCGGGGGTTCCCTTTATCGTTTGGACCGATCATAAGAACCTGGAATATATTAAGTCCGCCAAACGACTAAACTCTAGGCAGGCTCGGTGGGCACTATTTTTTGGACGTTTCGATTTCACCATTTCTTATCGACCGGGTTCAAAGAACATCAAACCCGATGCGTTATCCCGTCTTTTTGATGTTTCCGAGCGCACTACGCCTCTCGAACCCATTGTTCCCCAGAAGATTTTTATTTCAGCTGTGACATGGGAGATCGAGAGCAAGGTCCGTCTTGCCTTGGAAGGGGTAACGCCCCCGCCCGGATGCCCACCGAGCCGGTTGTTCGTGCCAGAGGCGATTCGGTCTGACGTCATTCGATGGGGACACTCTTCCAAAGTGGCTTGTCATCCAGGGGTGAGTCGCACGTTATTTCTGGTTAAACAGCGATTCTGGTGGCCTGCTATGGCTCGGGACATACGGGAGTTTGTTTTGGCCTGTTCTGTTTGCGCTGTTTCTAAGACTTCTAATCGCCCACCCGCTGGGCTCCTTCAGCCGCTGTCAGTGCCTTCGAGACCCTGGTCACACATCTCGCTAGATTTTGTCACAGGACTCCCGCCATCCAGTGGCAATACGGCCGTTTTGACCGTAGTGGACCGGTTTTCGAAGGCTGCTCATTTTATTCCTCTGCCCAAATTACCTTCAGCCAGAGAGACAGCGGATGCTGTCATAAATCACGTCTTTCGCATACATGGCCTCCCGACGGACGTGGTTTCTGACAGGGGGCCTCAGTTTATCTCTAAATTCTGGAGAGAATTCTGTCGTTTATTGGGGGCGACTGTTAGTCTTTCTTCTGGTTTCCATCCTCAGAGTAACGGACAAACAGAAAGGGCCAACCAGGATCTTGAACGTATGTTGCGATGTTTGGTTTCTCAGAATCCCGCCTCCTGGAGCCAGCAGCTCCCATGGGTGGAGTACGCACACAATTCATTGCCAGTGTCAGCCACGGGCCTGTCTCCGTTTGAGTGTAGTTTAGGGTACCAGCCACCTGTTTTTCCCAGTCTGGAAACCGAAATCGCGGTTCCCTCCGCCCACGCCTTTCTCCAGAGGTGCCGGCGCACTTGGATCAGGGCCAGACAGACCCTCCTCCAAGTGGGCGCGCGCACCAAGGCTAAAGCCGATCGCCACCGGTCAAAGCCTCCCGTTTACGTCGTCGGTCAAAAAGTGTGGCTTTCATCTAAGAACATTCCCTTACGTTCCGTATGTAATAAACTCGCACCCAAATTTATCGGCCCGTTTACTGTCACCAAAATCATTAGTCCGGTGGCAGTCCGCCTCAAATTACCTCCTACGTACAGGAGAATTCATCCCGTGTTTCATGTTTCCAAATTAAAGCCCGTTTTTCATGCGGCCATTAATCCGCCTACTCCGGTTCCCCCCCCGCCGCGTCTCGTTGATGGGGAGACTGTTTATTCGGTTAAGCGCATTCTGGATTCGAGACGGAGGGGACGAGGTTTCCAGTACTTGGTGGACTGGGAAGGTTACGGTCCAGAGGAGAGGAGTTGGGTTCCTGCTAGGGACATACTGGATCACTCTCTGATCGATGATTACAATCGACAGGTAAGCTCTTCTGGGAGCACCAGGAGGTGCTCTTAGGAGAGGGGGTACTGTCACGGTTGTAGGTGTGTGCGCACTTCTGAGTGTCTGCGTGGTCACATGGTTTTGTTTTGTTTTGGTGTCCCGTGTGTGTCTGTTACGTCAGTGTGATGTCACGTGCTATGTAGAGCGCTGCTGTCCTGATTAGTCTGACAGCTGCAACTAGTTATCGCGACTATATCTGGACAGCGCGTCTCTTGTCTCGTGTCAGTTCGTTGTCGTTTGTGCATTGTTCTATGTTTCTGCTCCGCTCTGGTGAGGAGTGTTTCTGTGACCGTGATCGGTTCGTCTACTCCCACCTGCGTCTACCTGCCCCGTGAGACGGGAGTTATTTGTGAGTCTCTGAGCGTGTTAGAGATATATTGACTTCGTCAATAAAGAACGTTTTTACTTGCACTTGGATCCTCTTATATACTACGCACCACCGTCACAGCTTTACACAGGAAAAAAACACACCGATATAAAACAGTTTAGAATAACAGTAAAAATTAATCATTCTGGCTAAAACATTCACAAATGCTAAAACATTCAACATTTATAAAACATTCAAATATCAAAAAACATAAACCAAAAATGCACACCTCATAAATAGGCCAGTGTAAAGTAGTGCGTTTTCAAGAGTTTATTTAAACAATTTAAAAGATTTAGCGTGTCTAATGTCATGGGGGAGAGATTTCCAGAGCCTCGGAGCCAGAGATGAGAAAGCCCGGTCACCCATAGAACACAGACGAGTAGAGGGGTCACGTGAGGGGGAGTACCAAGTTGATTAAATACATGCATGTAATTACATCTGTAATAAACTTTTGTAATTACACTTGTAAGAAAAAAGATTACTTTGGAAGATCTTAGTGAAGATATTTATTCAGCATAGCAGTCTCAAAATACATGGCAGTACCTTGAGTTCAGCAGAGTCAGAATGAACCCTGAACATTCTTAAACTCAAACTTTTATAATGTTTTAGATGTTGCCTTTAGAAGTTAATGAAGTTGCTCCTTGGCTGTTGACGGCGCAGTTCTCTCTTTCTCTCAATGTTAATTCAGTTTCGGCACCATTGATGAGATGGTTCTCTGTACACCACATCCATGCCCATTCTACAATCGCATTTGGTCTAGATGTAGTCACCTCAAACAATGCAGAGACAACAAACTGTTGACTTCTCTTTTCTCTCAGAAGTCCGTCCTTTTGCAAAATGAGCATCAATTTAGTAGTTGGGTCGCGGCAGACTTTTGTGAGAACCACTTGAGGGTAGTCGTGTGTCAGGAAATGACAGAATTAATTTTTTGGGGTGAACTATCCCTTTAAAGGTGACATTACGCCCTTTTTCATGTTCCAAGGCAAGGCAGGTTTATTTATATAGCACATTTCACACACCGTGGCAATTCAAAGTGCCTTACATAAACAGAAATAAAATTTTACGTATAATAAAATAAAAACAAATGATAAAAAAACAGATTCAAATGTGTTAAATCAGGTTATAAAAGAATGAAAAAGAAAAGAAAGACACAATAGTGCGATCTGTCGGATGTAGCACAGTGCTCATTAAGTAAAGGCACAGCTAAACAGATGTGTTTTCAGTCTTGATTTGAATGTGCCTAATGTTGGAGTACATCTGATCAATTCTGGAAGCTGATTCCAGCAGCGGGGGGCGTAATAGCTGAAAGCAGATTCACCCTGCTTTGACTGAACTCTTGGAGTTTCTAGTCTATATGACCCTAATGATCTGAGTGATCTATTAGGTTTGTATTCAGTGAGCATGTCTGTAATGTATTGGGGTACTAGGCCATTTAGTGACTTACAGACAAGTAGTAATACTTTAAAATCTTTTCTGAATGTAACTGGGAGCCAGTGTAAAGATCTGAGGACAGGTGTGATGTGCTCTGATTTCCTGGTTCTGTCAGAATCCTGGCCGCAGAGTTCTGAATGAGCTGCAACTGTCTGACTGTCTTTTTTGGAAGGCCAGTGAGGAGCCCATTACAGTAATCCACTCTGCTGCTGATAAAAGCATGAACAAGTTTCTCTAAGTCTTCACTGGAAACAAAGCATCTAATTCTTGCAATGTTTTTGAGATGATAGTACTGTATGCTGATTTACTGACTGCTTTGACATGACTGTTGAAACTCAAATCTGACTCCAGAGTCACACTAAGATTCTTGATTTTATTTTTTGTTGTATGACCCTTAGAACCAAGGTACACATTCACCTTGAGAACCTCATCTCTGTTCCCAAATGCAATGACTTCAGTTTTCTCTTTGTTTAACTGAAGAAAGTTTTGACACATCCAACTGTTCATTTCATCATTGCATTGGCAGAGGGTGTCAATGGGGCTGGAGTCGTTAGGAAATATAAGGCTAAGTAGATCTGAGTGTCATCAGCATAGCTGTGGTAGGAGATTTGGTTCTTTCTCATTATTTGGCTCAGAGGGAACATAGAAAGGTTGAACAGGAGAGGTGCCAGAATTTAGCCTTGTGGGTCTCCACTAGGCATGGGACGATAACCGTTTTCAAGGTATACTTTTGGAAAAGTCAAGGTTTTCATACCGCCAAAATTTTCTGCTATACCGTTCCTATGGTATGAGTAAGATTTTTTATTTACATTTCTTTTTGTTAGGTGTAAATTGTAAAGACATCTGTGTTTTTGAAACAAATGAAGACAGCAGAAGTCAATGATTCACTTGAATTATTTAGCCTGACATGTTTACTGCCCCAAAATACTTTAAAGGTTTCTCAAAACAAAATATATAGTGTTCAAAGGGGAAAAAAGTTTTGTTTTTTAGCCAGACATTTAAAAAGAATATATTTTAGAGCAGTAAATAATACCGTCACACCGTGAAACAGTGATATTTTTATCTAAGGTTATAATACCATCAGAATCTTATACCGGCCCATGCCTAGTCTCCACATGTCATGGGTGTCCACCTTGTCCACCACCAAGAATGTGTCTGTAAAGCTTCAGCCCAAAATACCTCACATATCATGTATTAAAGCTTGTTAAATTTGCCCTATTTTGCAAAAAATAAGTCCGTTTAAATGTGTCCCTTTTAATGCAAATGAGCTGATGTTTTTCATAAGATAGATAGATAGACAGACAGACAGATAGACATACAGACATTTCTTTCGAGAATAAAATTCAACTACAGTGTCACACAGATACTTTAAGATGTCAGGGATCTATGAAGACTTATCTTAGTTTTTTCATCCAACAACAGTACAGTGTATTTGTAGTGTTATTTTCTAGTGCAGCCCTTGTCTTCAGCTGTTTCAGTGAGCAAACAGAAATGGTGACTGCTGCATTGGTGCTGTGGGTGGGAACTTGCATTATTTTATACAAGGTATTCTTTAATAAGTTCCTCTTACTTCACTTTGGGAGTGAAATCAATTTTTCTTTTTTTCAAAGTTAGTTTTTACTTTTTACATGTTTTCTGGGTTGGTAAATGCTCTGGGGACCAAATCATTAGTCATATTTGCAGTATTAAATCACCTTTCTCAGTAGTGTTTCTGTGTGGAAGGTCGTTTGTGTCTCGTTTCGCTTCAGAGCTCAGCTTGTAAACTGACAGGTAATTATAGTTGGGGTGACTATCAGTGTCTCTGTTTCTGAGTGTTTTGAGACGCCCACCCAACCCTTTAAATTAGTTTCACTCAAGTGCACTACAGTCAGTTTGTACATGCTTGAACCCGTGTTCTTTTTATTTTTTTAAGAAAGAATATCTGTTTCATTTAATTTTTCTATTGACTATTCAGTTCAACGCTGTCTCAGTTTTTTTCTTCAATGTCTGCATTCAATATTCAGTGATTTACAGTGACATTATTTGTTTTTATTTATTTATTTATGCTTAAGAGTAATCATCATTGATTTCTCATCAAACTCTTCCAGTATTTTTTTGAATAATGACCTAATGATTTATAATGTAACTAACTTTTCTATGCTTTTATTGTCTAATCATATTTAGGAAAACAATCTGTAAATTAAATTTTTATTTTTACAAAATTATATTATTTTTAATTGAGTTTTATTTTATTTTATTTTATTTTATTTTATTTTTCTGCTTAATAAAGTCCCTTTATTAATCTTGGGTCACCACAGCGGAATGAACCACCAACTTATCCAGCATATGTTTTACACAGCGGATGCCCTTCTTGCTGCAACCCATCACTGGGAAACATCATTACACACACATACACTATGGACAATTTAGCTTACCCAATTCACCTATACCATGTCTTTGGACTTGTGGAGGAAACCAGAGCACCCGGAGGAAACCCACGTGAACATGAGGAGAACATGCAAACTCCACACATAAATACCAACTGACCTAGCTCAGACTCGAACCAGCGACTTTCTTGCTGTGAGGCGATTGTGCTACCCACTGCGCCACTGTGACGCCCTTATTTTATTTATTTATCGTCCACTAAAACATTTCTGTATTATTTGTCCTAGTGAACAATGTCTCCAGTGTCCAGAACAAACTGTGATGTTCTGTCATGTAATTTAGAAAAATAATAACATCTTGAATTGACCTGCTGTCCTCATAAACAAGTAGTTAATAATGTCTTCAGCCAAACCTTGTTGTTTGTGATCATCATAAAGACTAATGTACTTGTGCTGGACGGAGCTCTTGTCGAGCCACAGGAAGCAGATTTCCTCATGCTCTGTTGCTCTCCGTGACCTTATGTGTTTTCCAATAGCAGTAATCAGACAGATGCTGTTCGCTATTACCCTAATGCTTCTTCCATTATGAGATTGAGACCCGCTTGGCTCACAGCTTTATTTATTTTTAACCTTTATGTAAGGAGGTTAGACACACTGAAATTAAAAAAAGCTTTTCACCAAGAGTTGCTGGACCTGGCCAAGACCAAAATTAGACCAAAATAAGACAGGTTGCAACTACACGAAAGGAACATTATGTGCAGTTAGGCCGGGGCATCATGGTGGCTCATTGGGTAGCACAGTTGCATCACAGTAAGATGGTCACTGGTTCAAGCCTCGGCTGGGTCAGTTGGCATTTCTGTGTGGAGTTTGCATGTTCTCCTTTGTGTTCACGTGGGTTTCCTCTGGGTGCTCCGGTTTCCCCCACAAGTCCAAAGACATGTAGGTGAATTGTCCGTAGTGTAAGTGTGTGAATGAGTGTGTGTGGATGTTTCCCAGTGATGAGTTGCAGCTGGAAGGGCTTCCACTGCGTAAAAACATATGCTGGATAAGTTGGTGGTTCATTCCGCTGCGGCGACTCCTGACTAAGCCAAATAGAAAATGGATGAATGCAGTGCCTATTTTTGTTGTAGAATATATTGCAACAAAAATATTGCAATAAATGATTTTATTATAATTTTAAAACAATTTTATGCCGCTCATTATATAATCGACAGATCGACAATATTATAGCATCAAAATGCTATTAAACTCTTCCAAAGAACACTATTACATCCCTTCTGTTACTTTTAATGGTCATAATAGTTTGTTCTTAAGAATATTTCATTTAATTATAGCCATTTTAACAATTTAACAATGGGGCATTATCAGAATGTGAAATTGTATATCCTAAACAGGCCGACGCAGTGGCGCAGTAGGTAGTGCTCTGGTTTTCCCCACAGTCCAAAGACAAGTGGTATAGGTGAATTGGGTTGGCTAAATTGTCCGTAGTGAATGTGAATGTGTGTGTATGGATGTTTTCCAGGGATGGGTTGCAGCTGGAAGGGCATCCGCTGTGTAAAACGGGCTGGATAAGTTGGCGGTTCATTCTGCTGTGGCGACCCCAGATTAATAAAGGGACTAAACCGAAAAGAAAATGAATGAATGAATGAATGAATGAATGAATAATTATGTATTATTAATGATGGCGTAATAATAATAATATATATATTTAAAAAAAAAAAAAAAAAAAAAAAAA
>CAIGQQ010002949.1:3293350-3306569 GCA_903798035.1 Danio albolineatus | reverse complement strand
TTATTATTATTATTATTATTATTATTATTATTATTATTATTATTATTATTATTGCCAATGGTATGAACTAATATGGGAGAGGTCAATGTTATATTATTATTATTATTGTTGTTGTTGTTATAATCATTTTTTTTTCAAACAGATCAATTCAAACTGTTTATCAAACCACACAGACCATATTTTGCTGGAATTTTTCAAAAGATTTTTATCAGATTTTTCACAGCAGATGATGTCTCTATCGTCATCTCTAGATTGGAGCGATTAAAAGTATCAGCTGGCTTTTTAGAGGTAATGACAGACGACTGTCATTCAGAGGGATGATTTGTGTTGCGTGCTTAACCTGGACAGGTGCTGTTAGCGTGGACACCTGGGGTGGCATATTAAAAAGATCAGCTGAAATAATCAAGCGTTTCATTTTCGACTGAAGTGTTTTCCAAGCCGCTAAGTGTTTTTGTTTATTGAAATGATCTACGGCAAAACAATCAGCATGCAAAATTAAATTACAGCACACACGATGCCCAATCACTTATAATGATTGCTAATAATATGCACGATTTATTTTGAATCGTTGTCGATATGTTGTGACGTTTGAGTCTAGCAACATGAAATTTGATTACAGATAGCTCTCTGTTTTGAGTATTTGTACTTAGTGATGCATAAACAGTGTAATATATATATATATATATATATATATATATATATATAGATGAAACACTCAGAGCTGATGTATTATGATTTACAATCACATGTGCAATCCAACAGAGTGTGCATGAGCAGTTTGTGGGTGTATTGATGTACTTACATGACATGTTCAAGTAGGCTGGACATTTGCATATTTAATATTGAAATTTATTACATGTGTCTTTATTCATTATCTAGAAATATTATGCATATTTATAAATATATTGCATGCTGTTTTATGCATTAGTTTATACCCTCACTGGCCACTTTTTTTAGGTACACCAGTCCAACTGCTTGTTAATGCTAATTTCTAATCAGCCAATCACATGGCAGCAACTCGATGCATTTAGGCATGTATACATTGTCAAGATTATCTGCTGCAGTTCAAACCAAGCATCAGAATGGGGAAGAAAGGTGATTTGAGTGACTTTGAATGTGGCTTGGTTGTTGATGCCAGACGGACTGGTTTGAGTATTTCAGAAACTTCTGATTTACTAGGATTTTCATGCACAAACATCTCTAGGGTTTAAAGAGAATGGTCTGAAAAAGAGAAAATATCCATTGGCAGTTCTGTGGGTGAAAATGCTTTGTTGATGCCAGAGGTCAGAGGAGAATGGCCAGACTGGTTCCAGCTGATAGAAAGGCAACAGTAACTCTGTAACTTCTGAACGCACAACACATCCAACCTTGAGGCAGATGGGCTACAGCAGCAGAAGACCACACCAGGTGCCACTCCTCTCAGCTGAGAACAGGAAACAGGGGCTACAATTCGCACAGACTCACCAAAATTGGACAATAGAAGATTGGAAAACTGTTGCCTGGTCTGATGAGTCTCGATTTTCGCTGCGACATTCAGATAATAGGGTCAGAATTTGGCATCATCAACATGAAAGCATGGATCCATCCTGCCCAGTATCAACGGTTCAGGCTGGTGGTGGTGTAATGGTGTAATGGGGATATTTTCTTGGCACACTTTGGGCCCATTAGTACCAATTGAGCATTGTGTCAAAGCATGAAATATCTCAGATTGGTTTCTTGAACAACGAGTTCACTCTACTCAAATGGCCTCCACAGTCACCAGATCTCAATCCAATAGAGCATCTTTGGGATGTGGTGGAACGGGAATTTAACATCATGGATGTGCAGCTGACAAATCTGCAGCAACTATGTGATGCTATCATGTCAATATGGACAAAATCTCTGAGGAATATTTCCAGTATCTTGTTGAATCTATGCCATGAAGGATTAAGGCAGTTCTGAAGGCAACCTGGTACAAGTAAGGTGTACCTAATAAAGTGGCCGGTGAGTGTATATCAGCTCATATTTTATGCATTAAAGATTTATGCATCACCACCACCCTCTCCCCAAAATTGTATTTTTAGATTTTCTGAAGAATGCTGGAACAAACCAACAATTGACATCCATTTTAAAAAAAAAGTCAGTGGCTGTGTTTTTCAACAACATTTGTGTTCAATAGAATAAAGAAATATGTTTAATTTGCACTTTATTATAGATGTAAACCATATGTAAACCGGACCTTCCCATAAAACAAATCCATCACAAGTGATTAGTGCAGAGAAACCACGACCAGAGATGAACAGAAACAATGATAAAGAGCTTAGCACTAATCCATGGCAATGAGGTGGGATAACACCCACAAAGTTAAATAACCAAATTGGGACTTAAAGGTGATGCGTGTCAGTTTTACGATTTTAAAATACGTTCACCCATCACAGTTTAACATGCAGAGACAGTAATGTCATTTTTAGGCTAATTTTCAAACACTGAGCTCTCTGGTGTTGTTAAAATATGCAATAAAGGCCTATACTTTGATATTTTGTAAATAGATCAACTTTGAAGAGACAGTTCACCCAAAAATGACAATTCTATCATTGTTTACATGTTATGTAACTCGTTTGAGCTTCTGTTGAACACAGCTGAAGATGTTTTGAAGAATAAAGCCACTGACTTCAATGGATTTCAAAGGCTGTTGGTTTACAACGTTGTTCAGAGTTCCACACCAAAAAAAAGGTTTGTAACCAATTGAGGTTAAATAAAATGATGAATAGCCTACTTTTGCACTATTTGGGTGAACTGTCCCTTAAATCTAGCTCAGTTGTAAAAATTACAACCATCATTTACGTTCCATCACTCTTTTGAGTTTCTGTTGAACACAACTGATGATATTTTGAAGAATAAAGCCATTGACTTCTATTGACCTTTTTCTTGGAATGCAAAATTACTCATTATGCTTTGTGCCTATGCGCACGGAGAATGCTAAGAACTTATGCGTATAATCGGTCACATTTGGACAGCTTTGAAATTAATCTATTTTACTTGCTTTTAACATCTTTGAAACAATATTGTTGTTGATCAGCACCACCTCCTGGACCTGGATCTAACAGGATGGAAAATAGCTGCTGTGAGGCATTAGCCCTTCGTTTTCAGACAGCATCTTGTGCCGTTTATAGTAAAATGAAGTCTCATCATCACTTAAGTCAACAGTTTCTCTTTCTTTCAAATATATAACCAACCCAAACTAATGCAATTCACCAAAATGTTTGACACACTCATGTTGCCTGTACTGTCCCACTTACATAAACAGCTCCCGATTAGAATCAACATGCAAATCATCCAGCAGAGTATCAGTAACGGACTTTTATTGGTCATTTTTGTAAATTCCCTGACTTACATACCTGCTAAACTTCAAGCTAGTAATCTGGTTTGCTCTATAATGCAATGAAGTATTGCGTGTGTGTGCACGTATTGAAGAGCCGCTGAGCTAACAACACACACACAAACACACACACACAAGTGAGGTTTATTTATAAACTAATTTCAAGAGGATCACGTGCTTATGATTGAACACAGCTGGTACCAAATCAGCTCCGCATATTGCACTAATCAGACGAATCCTTACACACAATAAATTACCAGAGCTTCCTACTCCGGTCATCTTCGTCTTGAAGAATCCCCCCTTCCACCCAACTCCTCCCCTTCTCTGATAGGGCGGCACGGTGGCCCAGTGGTTAGCACTGTCACCTTACAGCAAGAACACCGCTGGTTCGGCCTCTCCCCGAGCCAGTCGGCGTTTCTGTGTGCAGTTTGCATGTTCACGTGGGTTTTCCCCGGGTCCTCCGGTTTCCTCTCACCGTCCAAAAAACATACTACATAAGTAAATTGACTACTTTTAAATAACATCTTAAAGCAACTCTAGTCAGATATATCTCAGCACGTCCACAAGCGGGGGGAGTTCTCGAGACTTACCTGAGCTCAAACTCTCCTCTCGCCCTTTAAACGGGAGGGAGCCCCGGGCTCAAGGATATTCTGGGCTCAGGGCTCTCTCCCGGGACAGCATGCCAAATACGCTTTATAATCAATGAATCATCAGCTAAGTGTGAACTTTTGAATATATTTCTGAGGCAGACATGTGAACTAGGAGAAGGTTTTTCTGTCGCGCTTGAACCACAACTGACAGTTTATAACTGCTTTTACACAGACCTTTCAAAGTTGTGTCACAAAAAACTCCACTCAAAATCCACTCAAAACGTTATTGAAACCTATTTATGGATCGCAACTTACCACTTGTAAATGCTGTAATCGGACGTTCTTAACATTCTACCGGAAGACACTGGTTGCTATGGCGCCCTTCATGCAGCAGTCAAGAAAAAGGTCTATAGTAATACAGATTTCAAAGGCTATTGGTTTACATCGCTGTTCAGAGTTCCACAAATAAGGTTTGTAACCAATTGGGGTTTAATAAAATGGTGAATAGCTTACTTTTGCATTTTTTGGGTGAACTGTCCCTTTAAATCTATCTCAGTTGTGTGTGTTTGAGGAGAGACTAATTCATTTGAAACACGTGATCAAGGTTTGGCTGGTTACACACTTACAGTTGTATTGTGTATATGACAGAAACGCTAGCTGAAGACATTTTTATTTATTTGAACATAGGTTGACATTTGTCGTCTGGTTGTTTCCAGAGGCACAGATCTCCCAGGTGGCATGTAGGACAGCAGTTCATGCAACTCAGGCTGCAAAATGTCACAAAAAAACATCTTTAATAACACGTTAAGCCACAAGGGTGTAAAATCACGGATGTTTTAGTCTAATAAATCGACTGCAAAGCTAGAAACGACTTGTTTTAGAGCTCCTGCAAATTTCATTAGCATGTTTACTTGCTTATGTTTGCTCATTAATACTTTACTGATGTGTAGAATCTGAACTGTGGATTTTCTACCAGGACATAATTGTCATTTTTTTTAAAGCGCGATTAGCATTTGTCTCCTTTGATCTCCATTTTGTCAGCAGCGCTTGCTTTGCTCTTCACTGTAACATCACTGTCACGGAGATGATATGAGGCAGATGGGCATCTTTGCCCAGAACAAATAAACTCATTAAAGCGCTAATCCATTTAGGAGTGAAGTGACACTGAGCCGCATTCGCTCTCCCTGGATCAAATCAATTTAATAAGATGCTAATTTTCAGCGGGGGTCTCCGTAAATGAGAATCTGCTTACCTGCTGTTCCTGCGGCCAGTCAGGAATCCATTAAGGGGCCATCAAGCATTGGGAAAAAATTCTTTCAGACGTCAAGATAGATCTGCTGTCTGCCAAATGTGTGTCTAACAAGGAACAATCCAGTCTCATCTTCTTTGTTTTTCTTCTTAAATTACCATTTTGTAAAGGCAAGCTTCTATTCTCTTTGCTGTTGTTTTTAAAGGTGCCATAGAGTGAATTGATTTATTATGTTAAATTGTTCTCTAATATCAAAAAAGTAAGTATGTATCAAAAAAGTAGGTATGTAATAGGCTTATATTTTCCAGAAACGCATTTATATGCTCGTTTATATCCACATGATTTACCCTATAGGAGGAAAATTTCGGTTTTGACCATATTTGGAATGGTTGTGAATATTAATGAGCTGAATATTAATGAGCCCAAAGCTTATACATGTACATGGCGTGATACTCTTGAAATATAAAATAATCAGAAGTAGTAGATTCCTTGTTAAATTACAATCTTTTCAGCTGAAAGAGGTTTATTTTAGCTAGAAGCAGAGGCAGTTTATTAGTGTCCTTTCACTCCAGAAAAGCGAAAGTACTGTAAGAGCTAAGTGATATGACACGATGCATAAATGTGCATTAAACACTTATACTCAGCAGCTTACATCTGTTCGTGGCCTTATTACGAACATACATAGGAAATTTCACAATATACACGTTAAACTGATTTTTAAAAATACTGTTAAACAGAGCTTATACCTTTTTGCGGGTGTGAACACTATTATAATCTGTCTTTCCTAAGTTTTGAGTTCTGACGAAGAACTTTTAATGAGATAACATACTACTCTCTGGTTGCATTACCTGAATGCTCTATATTGCAAAGTAGTCCCACATACGGTATTTAATATAATCTTGGATATGCTTAAAAATAAGGGGAAAAGTAACATTGTTGCAATCTTATTAGGAAACAATCAAAATACAATAAAACCACACCTGAGAAAAAAAAATTATATAAAAATTTACATATTTATTCAACCCAGGCTCATTATTGATACGTACCCCTGCATTCAGTTCTGGACAGCATGAAATAGGTCCCAGGAGTTATGTGTTTTTTTTGTCGTTTTTGTTTTCGTGGATCCACCAGATGCCGATGTGTAAGCTTTTTCAGATCTTAAATTTCTCTTGTGAGTGCCATTCTGCCGACTGACCGACCGACCGACCAACCAACCGATAACCCCAATAAAGATTTCCTACTCTCTCAAAATACGTCAATATTTAAAGGTGCTGTATGTACGTTTTTGACTCTTCTAAAGCATAAAATTACCATTTTATGTTTGCAGATATATAAGAAACATGTCAAGTAAACATTCTTGTTTATTTGAAAAATAATGCTGAAGTCAGATTTTCTGCTTTGAAAATGTGTTTTCCATGCCGGAACGCTGTCTTGGCTTTGGCCTTTTTATCCTGGCCAATGCCAGTTTAGCCAATTGCCTTGGAGGAAAACTGCGTATTACATTCCTTCATTCATTCAGAAAGGCTCTGAAAGCATGCGTCCGTGACCGAAATGCGACCTCCGGTGGACAGTAGTAGACTCCGAAATGATACAGATTCTGTTCCACATGAGGTTATTAATTAGCAAATGATATAAATATTATGAGCGTAAACATTAGGTGAGCAGGTTACATTGTAACCGCCTGTAATAACAACACGCTTCGTGATGACATACGCAGTGATGAGCAATTTGGCTGTTTGCATCAGACAAAACATGACAGAAATTTTTGCATTCAAACTCACATTGTTAGCATTTAACAGTGAATAAAGCACATGAGGTGTACCTGAGGCGATCATTGTCAGTTTTCTGTTGTTCACCTGTGAGAAATAGAAGCCGTTTCTAATATATCAATTCCAGGTGTTGGTTAAGAAAAAAACTGCTTAAAATATTCCTTCTATGGGGTCCCGATGCTTTTATTTAGAACACTGTTTAAATCACTCACTCCTTTCCTCAATCTGGCAACCTGCGCTTATGTTTGTTTTGATCCAAGCGTGCAACACGTAGTTAAACCACTGGGGGTCAAACTTACACACTGCGTATGTTTGCATTACATTTAAAATGCATTGTGAAAACTAAAAACTTTCAATAAATGGTTTGCCATTTCATCATTTTAATTTGGTTGTGTCATTATGAGCTTCATGGGATTGCAGTTCTTCCCTTATTGAGGTTTTGAAGTGTTATACTTTTATTAATGTACATAATGCATCTCCCGATTACAGTGTTTAGAAATTAAACACTTAAAGGGATGAAAGTAAAAGGTTTTGAGAAAACTAGAGTAACCTGCAAGAATCCTTGACTATCATTATTTGCAGTCTTCAGGGCAAACATAAAATAATAACTGCAAAGTAGGATCTCTTTAATGTTTTCCTCTGTGTCTTCCTGTTGCAAACCTATAAACTCTGCCATGGACCCACAGTACAAAAACTGTGAATTTTTGCATCATAAATGTTTGATTTTTCTGCAAGCCAGGGGCATAATAACTGTTAATGTGTTT
Organism: Danio albolineatus; assembly: GCA_903798035.1. Classification (NCBI taxonomy): domain Eukaryota; kingdom Metazoa; phylum Chordata; class Actinopteri; order Cypriniformes; family Danionidae; genus Danio; species Danio albolineatus. The sequence continues at coordinate 3,298,839 of CAIGQQ010002949.1, read as the reverse complement.
TGTTTTTTTTCTTCATCTCAATGTTTTATTTTGGAGTGGGAAAGCCAAGCACAGCTGAGGGAATTATGTGGGATTCTTTACATGTCATCGTATAATTAGGCTGTAAAGCACAGGCATTGTTCTCATACACTGACGTCTCATCTTTTTTTTTTCCCAGTGTCAATCAGAGATAGATGTTGGTACTGTACTGGGTATTTTTGAATACACTTTTACATATACACTTTTAACTCCAAGCGCTTCAGTCACTCTCCACTATTTTTAGGTTTTGGCTTTTGTTCATCACCTATAATAATGTCAGCTGCTCCGGGAGGAAAGAGGTCAGGAGTGTTCCAACCCTTATGGTTGTGTGATCATGCCATTATGCAGCTGAGACTAAATATTCCTGCTTTTATTTTATTTATTTTTATACCAAAAAATCGAATTGATCTGCATCTGTAGTTTCAATTTTCTGATGACGAATGTAACGAGACATTTTCCTTTTAAAAAAATAAAACAGAAACTGAAATAGACTTCGATGAAACAGAACAGGGCCCAATTTCAGAAAGGAGGATAACTGAAAACTCAGAGTATGTTAACCCTGAAATGAGAGAAACTCTGGGTTTTCGGTTTCAAAATGGCAAGTTTGTTAAACTCGAGAAAGCAAGGCCAAATCCCAATTCTATTTTTGTACCCCTACGCATTTCCCTTCCCCCTGGCCCTTAAAACACAGTGTGAAAGGGAAGGGCTTCAAAATGTACCCATAAGAAATGGGACACCACTACAACCCCTGCACACGTCATCATATGTTATCGCCAGCTCTTGCTTCATATGAGATCGGCGATCACGACTGCTGTAATTATTCCAGTTGTGTTATTTTTGGTATTGATCTTCAGGAAATCACTGAAGTCAGCGATATCATGTTATCATAACGTTATAATGTGGCAATAATCTGGTAACTGTACTGTGCAATTACACCATGAACATATTCCTCCATGTAAACACATGAAAACAACATTAACATTATAGCAGACACTATAAAAAGCTCATTCCCAGCCACTAGACATTACTGACAGGGTATTCAAGTGTCATCGAGTGACAGAATGTTGTGGGACTGCTGTACAGGAGTTATCATTAGGGATTATAGATAGCGGAATTTAGCTATTTTTATTTTAGCGTTTTTAAAACCATGACAGTAAAACATGAGCGCAGTTATGATTTTATTAAAACATATGCTTGCTTCCTGTAAAAATTCATAATAATGACAAAAAATGGTAATTTGTGCATCTCCTGGCTTCCGTGTGCAGCCATGCTGCCATTGTAGATGGTGTATTCTGGGAAATTTTCATACCCCTTTATTTCGAGTGTTTTCCTGAAAAATCTGTTTCAAGGACTATTTAGCCTTCCCCTTAGCCCTATGCCTTCAAGCTAAAGAGAATTGGGACACCCCTACCCCTTCATATGAACGCACAAAATGAGGGGTAGTGGTAAGGTGAAGGGCTAAAGGGGTAGAATTGGGATTGGGCCTTCAGGTTTTATTATCTAAATTGAGTTTCTGTCCGTCTCCTCCCCTTTTTCAAAGACGTAGTGGTATTTCTTGCCCTAGCCTTAGTCATTCACTGCCTACATTTTAGTCAAATAAAAAACAGTTACGAGAATGGCTTGTCCTTTTTTAATAGATAATTAACTTAAATTCACTGACCTTCAACAGGCACATGTACTGTAACTAGATTCATGGGATTATTACTTGTTCTAAAAACGATTTTTTAGAACTGCTTACATTCTAAATGACAGGACTTAGACCTAATCCCAATTCTATTTTTGTACCCCTGCCCATCTCCCTTCCCCTTCTCCTTGAAACAGCATGTAAAGGGGAAGGGCTTCAAAATTTACCCTCAAGAAATGGGACAGCACTACAGCACCTGCACACCTCATATGTCAACGCGATCTCTTGCTTCATATGAAATCGACGATCGCGACTGCTGTAGTTATTCCAGTTGCGTTATTTTTTGGTATTTATCTTCAGGAAGTCACTGAAGGCGTATATCATGTTATCATTACAATATAATAAGCAATAAGCTCGGAACTATGCTGTGCATTTACACCATGGCCATATTCATTCATGTAAACACACAAAAACAACATTAACATTATAGCAGACACTATAAAAAGCTCATTCCCAGCCACTAGACTTTTCTGACAGGATATTCCAGTGTCATTGAGTAACAGAATGTTGTGGGACTGCTGTACAGCAGTTATCATTAGGGATTATAGATTAGGTTTTTATTTTAGTGTTTTTTTTTAAACATGACGGTAAAACACAAATCCGGTTATGAATGTATTAAACATATGCTTATTTTTTTGTAAAAATTCATAATAATGACAAAAAATACTAATTTGCACACATTACCCCTTGGTTCGAGTGTGGTCCTGAAAAATCTCTGTTTCAAGGGGAATCTAGCCCTTCCCCTTAGCCCTATGCCTTCAAGCTAAAGAGAATTCAGACACCCCTACCTATTCACGTGAAAGGGCAAAACGAGGGGTAGGGGTAAGGGGAAGAGCTAAGGGGTAGAATTGGGATTGAATCTTACTATATTTTCAACTCTGAATCCATTAAAACTTAAAAGCATGGCCAGTGCCGTCTCATTTTATCGTCTAATTTGCATATAATCTTTTACTGAATAACATTATTATTCTCCTCCTGCAGGAACGAACGTGACCAGCTCAGAGGTGTGTTTTATGACAGTTTTTTTGTGTGTGTCCTGTCTGCTGTTATCTGTCTGTTTTCCCTCACTCCTAAAGATGAGCGGGGCTTTGTTAGCCCTCCATTATGGCACAGTCACGCTCCTGTTTTTGTTCCAATGGACCACCAGCCGATCGCGGCGCCTTCAGAGGGTGAGCTAATCCTCTGTGTGTGATCCTTGTAAAGGCTGCTTACGGGACGCCGCCTGCGTCCGAGTGCATGGTTGAAGTCTGCTTTAGCCTACAGCTAAAGTCCACACTTTCCCTTCAGCAGATCCCCAAAGCCTCCACAGGCATGGCAGGAATGACACGGAGAAAAGCCATGCATGCCTTGGCAGAAACACACACACAAAGCCGTTAAGAGGCCGTTCTGTTCACCCTGCACTCTTTCTCCTCCACACACACACTCACTGTCTGTGGCTGCGTTTACACTAGTGTGGCTAATAGTGTTAGCTATTGAATTATTCATTCATTCATTCATTCATTCATTCATGTTCCTTCAGCTTAGTGCTTGGCACTGTCACCTCACAGCAAGAAGGTTGCTGGTTCGAGTCCCAGCTGGGCCAGTTGGCATTTCTCTGTGGAGTTTGCATGTTCTCCCCATGTTGGCGTGGGTTTCCTCCGGGTGCTCCAGTTTCCCCCACAGTCAAATTCAAGAGTTCACACTTAGCTGATGATTGACATGATGATTGACAATAAAGCGTATTTGGCATGCTGTCCTGGGAGAGAGCCTTGAGCTCAGAATATCCTTGAGCCTGGGGCTCCCTCCTGTTTAAAGGGCGAGAGGAGAGTTTAAGCTCAGGTAAGTCTGGAGAACTCTCCCCACTTGTGAACGTTCTGAGATATATCTGACTAGAGTTGCCTTAAGATGCTATTTTAAAGTAGTCAATTTACTTATGTTGTATGTTTTTGGACGGTGGGAGGAAACCAGAGAACCCAGGGAAAACCCACGCGAACACGGGGAGAACATGCAAGCTCCACACAGAAACGCCGACTGGCTCAGGGAGAGGTCGAACCAGTGGCGTTCTTGCTGTGAGGCAACAGTGCTAACCACTGGGCCACCGTGCTGCCCTTTCAGAGAAGTTGGGGTGAAAGGGGGGATTCTTCAAGTCGAAGATGACTGGAGTAGAAAGCTCTGGTAATTTATAGTGTGTCAGAATTCGTCTGATTGGTGCAATATGCGGAGCTGATTTGGTACCAGCTGTGTTCAATCATAAGCATGTGATCCTCTCGAAATTAGTTTATAAATAAACCCTACGACATGTGCTAAAAGTTATAGGATGAACTAAATTGGCCATAGTGTATGAGTGTGTGTGTGTGTGAATGTGAGAGTGTATGGGTGTTTCCCAGTACTGGGTTGTGGCTGCAAGGGGACTATTCTGCAAAAACATATGCCCGAATATCTAGCGGTTCATTCCGCTGTGGCGACCTCTGATAATTCAGAGTCTAAGCCGAAGTAAAATGAATGAATAATAATAAAATATTTTTGTGATAACCTTTTCTAAACTTGGTACAACTGAACTTTAAGGTTGTAACAGTGCAACTTCTGTGTATGAATGTACACAAAGCTGTCACTGAAGCCACACAGTTGTACATAAAGAGCCCTATTGTAGTGTGGATGCTAGGCTTAACCGCAGCAAATGTTGGGTGTTTTTACTTGGATCTGCACCAGTGGAAACGCAGCCTGTGTCTGTGAGTCTGTGAACTGAAGCAGGACTTCATCTTCTATCTGCTCTCCTCTGCCCGGCTGATCTCCTCCTCTCTTACCCGCTGCCGGTCCTCTTTTCTCCTCTTATTTCTCTTCTCAGGCTCATCTCCAGCTCCAAACACACATCCTGATATTCACAAAATGTCTGTCATGTTGTTGTTGCTGTTTGTTATCGATGTTTTGTGACTCTGAGGTAATTCTGTTCGTGATGTTTTTATTTTAATTTATTTTTTTAAATGTGCATTGTGGGATGGGACATGGTAGTGATCTGCACTTACTAAAGCTGGTACCAGGACTTACTGACAAAATGGTATAGTTAGTGGACTCTTTGTAGTTGTGAAATCTTTACACTGATCATATCGGTTTGGAAGTTGGTATTTAATTTATTATGTCGGTCTTCCGGTTTGTGTGTGCATGTGTGTGTGTGTGTTCAATTCATGATATCAATAATAACAAGAATAATAGCAATAATCTGTATCAAATCATTAATTTATTTGAATATATTTTGTGCATTTTAATTAGAGTTATTGCTTTTATTAGATATGTCACTACTAATATTAGCTATTATTAGTATGAAATTATAAAAAATTCAATTATTCAAATGTGATGGGTGTATTTTAATTTCTTTATATAAAATAACCGGAACGGTTCATGTTTTTTTTGCTTAATATATGTTCAAGTTATAATTTTAAAATAACATGAATAGTTAAATGTACTAATTCATTTAGATTATTAGCTATTAAATTTAATTATTATTATGATAATAATATTTTACAAACTAAAAGGCTAAAATAATATATTATTTAATATTCAATAGTATTTTTAAGTTTATTTTTATTTTTAAACCAATTAATAAAACAATAACACTACGTTTATTACTAATTTTATTTTTTTCATTCAAAATAATAATTAACTAGAATTTTTATAAATTATTTATTAATAATAATAATAATAATAATAATAATAACAATATAATAATAATAATTATTATTATTATTAGTAGTAGTAGTATTGTTATAATAATAATAATAATAATAATAATAATAATAATAATAATAATAAT
>CAIGQQ010002949.1:3281790-3293340 GCA_903798035.1 Danio albolineatus | reverse complement strand
TAATAATAATAATAATAATAATAATAATAATAATAATAATAATAATATTAATATTATTATTATTATTATTGTCATTATTATATATATATATATTTTTTTTTATTATTGGGCAGTAAATGGTGTGAAAAGTATACAAAAACTGCACTTGTAGCTTATGTTGCAAATAAAAATACATCCTGAAAAACAAATTAGCCACCCACCAGCATGCTAACACTCATTCACCTTAGCAACTGCTGCCTAAAACCCTAGCAACCGTGTAAAAAAAAAAGCATGAATAAACATCACCTTTAATATTTTTAGATGTTACAGAAAGAACACTAACTGTGATAACTGCAATGGTGAATCTTTTAAAGGTTGGTGATAAGACTTAAATAAACATAAGTTAAGATGTATATGTATTTTCTCCCCTTCTTACATTCATAACTCAAGAATAGTCTGCGCTCACACCTTCCATATGGTGTAAATGTGTTTAGTCCAGTTTTCGACACCTTCACACCTCCGCGTTCTCCCTTCCAGACCAGACAGTTTAGCCTTTTTTTGGCCTGTTTTTATGTTTCTTGTCATTAGTTGGCCATGTGTTGCAGCTCAGCGCTGTCTCCTGTCCAGTATGGCTATTCTAGGAAAGTGACATTTCATTTCTGCTGTTTTCAGCTTTATTTCAGGCCAACGAGGGGTTCGTCTCCTCTTCACCTTCCCTCGACAGAAAGCACGAGTTGTCTGGTTTTTCTAAATGCTTTTCTGAGAGTCTAGTTACTGCTGAGAAAATACAGACGAGACATGTAGAGGTTTTAAAACTCTGGGATTTTACAGATGATTTGATGTCAGACTGGATACTGTACACTGTAAACAAAAATATCTGTTAATTTTGGGTCACCCGCTTATTTACAGTTGTGAATTGCATTATGGGATGTTGATGTTGACTTTTAATGTTGAAAATTCAACTCTACAGCTTAACAAAGTTACTTTTATTGACATTTTAGTAGTTTGAAATAATATTATGGATGAGAAATAATATAGAGAGAGAAATAAGTCTGTAAAATAACAAAATAAAATGTACTGGCAGTTTATTACAAGGGCTTTGTAGCATAATATACAGCACCAACCCAGACAATATATCAATTTAAACTATTAAAAATGTTCATCAGTTTTTTTTTTTTACTTTTTAAGATTAAACGATGAAGAAAGATCAAGTTCCCATATTGCAATTCATTCATTCATTCATTCATTCATTTTCTTTTCGGCTTAGTCCCTTTATTAATCCGGGGTCGCCACAGCGGAATGAACCACCAACTTATCCAGCATTTGTTTTACGCAGCGGATGCCCTTCCAGCTGCAACCCATCTCTGGGAAACACATCCATACATTGTCATTCACACACATACACTACGGACAATTTAGCTTACCCAATTCACCTGTACCGCATGTCTTTGGACTGTGGGGGAAACCGGAGCACCCGGAGGAAACCCACGCAACCACGGGGAGAACATGCAAACTCCACACAGAAATGCCGACTGGCCCAGCCGGGGATCGAACCAGCGACCTTCTTGCTGTGAGGCGAACGTGCTAACCACTCGGCCACCGTGGCGCCATATTGCAATTCATAAGCATAAAATAAAAATGAATAAAAAACTACGTACAACTTTTACTGATTTAATTTACAGATATTTTTTTACAGTGTCGTGTGTGAGGGCTGACTAAAGATTTACTTTTGAGGAGCTGGAAACCGCATTCATATTTTATAAAGGGAGAGTTCACTAGTAAAGTTTATAGTTTAACGAAAAGATGAAGAATGGCTGGTAATTTATACTCACCCTCAGGCCAACCGGTGAAGAACATTAAAGAAGAATTTTAGCTGAAACTGTGGAGATTCTGTAGGGAAAGGTCGACGTTCCTCAATTTTGGCTTCAATCATCAAGCAGTTGCTGTTAAATTGTGAATTAAAGTTCTGCCACCGCGCACATAATCACTGCTCAGTCCTACGCTTTGAAGAGTCGATGAAGATTTAGACATTCCTTTTTCGTCATTACTCTGAAATGATTAAAAACTAGCTAAATTAGTTCAAAACTAGCCTAGAGCATAATCTGCGGTTTAAAAACTCTAGAATATAGCGCTGTCTGCTGTTAAAAATTAACATGGAGCATCATCTCCTGTTAGCCTAGAGCAGGGGTGCTCAACCCTGTTCCTGTAGATCTAGCTTCCAGAAGAGTTTAGCTCCTACCTTGATCAAACACACCCGAACCAATTAATTAGGACCTGAACAGCACTAGATAATTACAGGCAGGTGTGTTTGATATGGGTTGCAACTGAAATCTGCAGAAAGGTAGATCTCCAGGAGCAGGGTTGGCCACCCCTGGCCTAGAGCACCATCTGTAATTAAAAACTAGTCTAGAGTGTCGTCTGCTGTAAAAAAAATAATAACACATAGAGCGTCATCTCCTGTTTGCCTAGAGTGTCATCTGTTATTAAAAACTAGTCTAGAGTGCCACCTGCTGTTAAAAACTATCCTATAGCGCTATCTGTTGTAAAAAACAATCTAGAGCACCACCTGCTGTTAAAAACTAGCCTAGAGTGCCGTCTGTTGTTAAAAACAAACCTGGAGCGCCACCTGCTGTTAAAAACTAGCCTAGAATGCCGTCTGTTGTTAAAAACTACTCTAGAGCACCGTCTGATCTTAAAAACTAGCTTAGAGCGCCGTCTGTTGTTAAAAACTAGCCTATATCACCATCTGTTGTTAAAAACTAGTCTAGAGTATTATCTGGGGTTAAAAACTTCTAGAATAGAGCACTGTCTGCTGTTAAAAAGGAACATAGAGCTTCATCTCCTGTTAGCCTAGTGTCATCTGTTATGAAAACTAGTCTAGAGTGCCATCTGCTGTTAAAAAATAGCCTAGAGTGCTGTCTGTTGGTAAAAACTAGTCAAGGGTGCTGTGTGTTGTTAAAAACTAGTCTTGAGCGCCACCTGCTGTTGATAAAAACCAGCCTAGAGTGCCACCTGCTGTTGAAAAACTAGTCTAGAGTGCTGTCTGTTGTTAAAAACCAGCCTAGAGTGCTGTCTGTTGTTAAAAACTAGCCTAGAGCGCCACCTGCTGTTGATAAAACCCAGCCTAGAGCGCCACCTGCTGTTAAAAACCAGCCTAGAGTGCTGTCTGTTGTTAAAAACTAACCTAGAGCGCCACCTGCTGTTGATTAAACCCAGCCTAGAGCGCCACCTGCTGTTAAAAACTAGGCTAGAGTGCTGTCTGTTGTTAAAGACCAGCCTAGAGTGCCATTTGCTGTTAAAAACTAGCCTAGAGTGGCTCTGTTGTTAAAAACTAGCCTAGAGCGCCGTCTGCTGTTAAAAACGAGCCAAAAGCACCTCCTGCTGTTATAAACTAACCTACAGCGCCATCTGCTGCTAAAAACTAGCCTAGAGCACCACCTGTTGTTAAAAACTAGCTTAGAGCACTGTCTGTTGTTAAAAACTAGCCAAGAGCACCGTCTGCTTTAAAAAATAAATAAATAGAGTGCCATCTGCTGTTAAAACTGGCCTAGAGTGCCACCTGCTGTTGATAAAAACCAGCCTAGAGCGCCACCTTCTGTTAAAAACTAACCTACAGCGCCATCTGCTGTTACAAATTAGTCTAGAGCACCACCTGCTGTTAAAAACTAACCCACAGTGCCATCTGCTGTTAAAAATTAGTCTAGAGCACCACCGGCTGTTAAAAACTAACCTACAGCGCCATCTGCTGCTAAAAACTAGCCAAGAGCACCGTCTGTTGTTAAAAACCAGCCTACAGTGCCATCTGCTGTTAAAATCTAAGAATTTTAAGTACTTTTTTGTGGCCAAAAATCTGAGGAAAAAAATTTAAATGAATTACTTTTATATACGTTTAAGATACATTTGCATGATTCAGCGTTTGTTTTTCCAAAATTTAAATGAAATTTATAAAAAGGGAAAGAAATGTTTGCACAAAATAAAAACGAAGCTAAAACTATCAATACCATCAATCAAACGCACTACAACTAAATGGAATTTTCTAGCACATTTGAACATAATATTGAAGCTGCGCCCTTGCCGATTACGGTTAATATGTTGTGCGGTTCATCCGGTTAAATGTGATGCAGCTGTCAGATACTGAACACATACCGCTCATAACCCAGTGCTAAAGATGGCGCCAGAACTGGGCCATGCCAAACACACTCACGGAGGATCTATTTTCAGTGCATCCCGATACGTGTCTGGCCTGTAAACCTGACTGTGTGTGTGTGTGTGTGTACAATATTAAGATATATGAGATATGAAGCTCAGCTGATCAGCCATGCGGACTGGACTTCAGGATATATGGCTGAGCACAGATTACACTAAATCCAACACATGGAGTTTTCAAGAAAAAAATATATATAGTGAAAGCAAAACCAGTTACTTGGTTTTACAACAACAAATAAGGGCTGGTTTTGAGCTTGTAGTCTTTCAGGAATGGTGAATTTGTTAATCAAGATAACTAGAAATTAGTATTAGTATAAGTAAAAAAAAAACGATTTATTTTGATTTTACTACAGGGCTGTTGAATGCCTGATTTTGATTGGCTGATAAGCAGGCCCACACAGAATCTGCGTGCACAGAATTCCGCAGATTTCCACAGATTTTTAGCCCATCGTTGATTCTGTTTATTTACTGGTGTAAATGTGGGTACATTTATATTTATTCAGTTTTCAAATTAATTTCAGTAATAATATCGACTAATATGAAAATATTCATATGATTTATTTACAAAACAGTTTGTAAAGTACTACTTTCTGTCTTTTAGTAGATATTTAATATGAGAGACTTGCTTTGTTTACCAAATAAAGTGGATCTAATTGGATTTGCATTGTAAACATTAAATGTATAGTTAAAAAGGTATTACTTTTTATTTCATATATAAAGGCTTTAGTTACTATACTCTCAAAATCATTCCACATAAATCCGCAGATTTTTTACAAAATGCTCCGTAGAAATAGCAAAAAATGTTCACAGATTCCGTCTGGCCCTGCTGATAAGCATTAGGTTTGGAGCTATTTTCATGTAAACACACAGATGATGTAGTTCCAGGCAGGCAGGCTTTGAACCGCATTACAGTTCCATATCACTAAACTAACTGATTTCACAGCCTATAAAGGTTTTTAAAAATCTCATCAAAACACAAAACAATGCTTTGGATGAGGTGTAATGTAATTTAATGTAATGTGTGAATTTATACAGCGCATTTACCGTGTATGGCAATACAGTACACCCAAAGCGCTTCACAATCATGAGGGGGGTCTCTCCACACCATCACCAGTGTGCAGCATCCACTTGGATGATGTGGCGGCAGCCACAGGACAATGGCGCCAGTGCGCTCACCACACACTAGCTATAGAGGGAGTGGAGAGGCAGTGATAGAGCCAATTTGGTGGATGTGGATGATTGGGAGGTCATGATGGTTAAGGGCCCAGAGGGAATTTAACCAGGACACTAGGGTTACACCCCTACTCTTTACGAGAAGTGACGTGGGATTTTTTTGAAGGCAACTGAGAGTCAGGACCTCGATTTATCGTCTCATTTGAAAGACGGTGCTTACTGACAGTATAGTGTCCCCTTCACTCTACTGGGGCATTAAGACTCACCTAGACCACAGGTTGAGCGCCTATAACTATATATATATATAGTTTTCATTAATTTCAAGCATTTTAATAGTTTTAACTGTGGTATCTGGATCATAAATGAATAAAAATATAAAATTAAAGAAATTATGATCCCTTAGATGTCCTAATGTCACTAAAAAGTGTTAAAAATGCATTTTATTGCACAATTCATTCATTCATTCATTTTCTTTTCAGCTTATTAATCAGGGGTCACAACAGTGGAATGAACCGCCAACTTATATAGCATATGTTTTACGCAGCTGATGCCCTTCCAGCTGCAACCCATCACTGGGAAACAGCCATACACACTCATTCACACACATACACTACGGACAATTTAAGCTTATCCAATTCACCTATACCACGTCTTTAGACTTGTGGGGGAAACCAGAGCACCCAGAGGAAACCCACGCGAACACGGAGAGAACATGCAAACTCCATACAGAAATGCCAACTGACCCAGCCGAGGCTCAAACCAGTAACCTCCTTTACTGTGAGGCGATTGTGCTACTCACAGTGCCACCATGACGCCCCTCTAAGGACCTTATTTTACAATGCAAAAGTGAGCTCGGTTTTGCATCTGTTATAGAGCTTGAATCAGTCACCTATGAAAGAAATGATTAGGAATAATAAAGCGGCCCAACTACATGCTCCACAAACAAGTGTGTTCATGACTATACATAATAGTTTGAATAACTTGCATGTGGAATACAGTATGTCTTTCTTTGCCTTAGCCGATGTACAATAATACATTTACCTGTTCAACTGAATTTGGATGTTTTGGGGGAGGGAGGGGGAAATTTAAAATGTAAAAAGTGTAATTTCATGTTAAATTTCAAGTGTTTTTTCTACAATAAAAAAATGTTTCAAAATTTGTTTTAAAAAAAGTTGAATAATATAATACAAAAGTGTCAGTTTGCAGCATAACAAGCTGTTTTAATGTGTAAAAAATCAATGGAAGTCAATGAGCCAAGAAGATATTCCAATGGCCGCACCCGCTCATAGGTGAAGAATACGGTCAATATAAGGACTAGCTCCAGTTTGGGTATGTTTAGAGAGAGTTTGGCCTGTCCGAACACTGTTGCGCCAGGAGTGAACGGTGCTGGTTAACCTGAGTGTGTGTGTTTTTGTGTCCTCAGACCTGAACGAGTGTGGCCTGAAGCCTCGGCCCTGTAAGCACCGCTGCATGAACACATTCGGGAGCTTCAAGTGTTACTGTCTGAACGGCTTCATGCTGCTGCCGGACGGGAGCTGCGCCAGTGAGTCCCGTCTGCCGTTTCACACACTTTTACATGCTGCTTCAGTATGCTGCTCTTCAACGCACTGCTGGAAAACTCTGATAGGGAAACCAGCAGCGGGAATCATAATGTGGAGAATGCAGATATTGTTTCTAACCGCCTGGCTGTTTTATTTTACAGGCTTTTTATTTTGTTTCAAAACAGCGTTAACAATATATTTCTTTTATTTGATCCCTGCAGATCGCATTTTATTTTGTGTTTTGTGTGTTTTTGTAGACTCTCCTTCTTAAAGCAAATTATTCAGCGGTCTGTATTGTGCCAAAACTTTAATAAAAATTAATAAAAAATTAATAGTAAACAACAACTATATATATATATATATAATCTATCGGTAACAGTTTATTTCGATGGTCCATTTGAGGATTAGTATGCTGTCTACATGATATCTGTTGATACTGACATTCAACAGACATTTAACTGACTATAAGAAACTTTGCAAGTACATGTCAACTTACACTAACCCTAACGCTAACGCTAACCCCAACCTAACAGTATACTTATAATTCAATTCACCTTTATTTGTATAGCGCTTTTACAATGTGGATTGTGTCAAAGCAGCTTCACATAGAAGGTTATAATAAATTGAAAATGACAGTTTAGTTATTAGCTAGTAAATTAATAGCTAGTATATAGCTGAGTTCAGTTCAGTGTTGTTTAATATTCACTACTTAGAGTTCAAACACTGAAGAGTAATCCATCGGTGCGCAGCTCTAGCTGCAGTCTAGTCGCTGGAGGCTGGAGAACTCGAGGCTCGTCTGTCCTTGGAGGGTCACAGGAATCCGTCTCTTGCTTGCTACTCCGCCAAGCAGCTGCTCAGGATACAGCGAGGTCCAGGGTTAAGGAGCCTTGGGATCGTCTCGTCACGGGTCTTGGATCGCATCCGTGGCGCTGCAAAGTCTTTGGGGGCCTGGGGATGAGTATCCCCAGTTGGAATAGAGAACAAAGAAAATAATTAGCGTAGCTGCAGTTCATAGTGTATATAAATGAGATGCGTGGAGCACATTCATGCATCATACAGCTAAGTGACGTATTGAGTGTATGCTTTACTAAAAAGATAGGTCTTTAATCTAGTTTTGAACTGAGAGAGTGAGTCTGAGCCTCGGACATTATCAGGAAGGCTATTCCAGAGTTTAGGAGCCATAAATGAGAAGGCTCGACCCCCTTTATTTGATTTTGCTATTCTGGGTACTACTAGAAGCCCTGAGTTTTGAGATCTTAAAGAGTTATAATCTAATGAGAATTAGTTGCAATGTAACTTACATTCAACAAACAGACCATCAAAATAAAGTGTGACCTATATATCTGCATAAAACATACTGAAAATTGTTTTATTTTTAATAGCTATATTGAGACCCCATTTACACTGCCAGTTGAATGTGACCCAGTTAATTTTTTGCTCTTATGTGACACAGATCGGATCTGTTCTATGACCGAATAAACATGAAAAAAATATATTCAGATATTCAGATATTCGGATATTCAGAGATCAGTTTCAGGCCACCTTCATATGTGGAAATAAATCAGATATAAATTGGATAAGAGACAATGCGACTATCATGTAAACAGGCAGATCGGAATAATTGAGGCGTTCAGTTTTGTACGTCGTTAAACTTGCAACAATGTGGTACTTCTCCATGGTTTAAGAGAGTAGAAGGAAGAGCGTGTGTGGAGACGCTGACATGGTAAACAACAACAGAGGAAACACGGAGGAGGAAAGTTGTCAGTGGTCGAAGGCAGAATTTACCTACGTTCTGCCCTGTGGGGAGATGAGTCAGTGGAGGACACCAGGGGCGTAAATCCTGGGGGGGACAGGGGGGACATGTCCCCCCCTCCCAAAAAAAAAAGTTTTGAAAAAATTGCACTCTGTAGTGTGAAAAATATATATATCTATACCTAAAATAATTGTATATGTAGAAAAAAAAAACGCATTTCGCATTTAAAATGCCTTTAGAAACTGTTGAGTTCCTCCTCCTCTTCCTCACAGTGGTTTGGTCCACTGCCTGCTTTCTCGGGTTCATTTCTCCGACTAAAATGCGCACACACACAAGTCAGGTGTGTGACTGTGGCTCAGTTCTAGATGATCACCAGTAAGGAGGGTTCTTTATTCACTTTAAATAAAGCGACTATCTTTAATGTTGTTGATACAGACTCATTCATCAATTATTTGCGGTAAAAATGCTGATTACTGATGTATTTTCCATGTGTCTGCTATATTAGCGATTGAAATATTACCTATCTAGTTAACGTTAGTGTTAGCTTGTTGCAAAGTGCAACATACTAATGTCACAATGATAAAATACTAATAATAATACTAATAATAAAATACTAATGTCACAATGTCAATCACAGGCAAAGGAGAAGGAAAATAGTGAGGGACAGCAGAGCAGGGTCATTCAGATGTACAGTGTCATGTAAGGGTGTGAAGGGATAATGGCAGATTTTTTATTTAGATGAGTGATTTCTTTAATGTTTTTAGTGTTGTGGCTGTTCAGCAGATGCACATCACAGGTTCACCTATTTACAGTATGATCTGTCCATTTAACAAGTGTAATGTAAACAAGTGAGTTATTATGAGTTTAGAAAAAAACTTTTTCTGCATTTTCTCTGCTTCAGGAGTCAGTCTGTTGACTGAACACAAGATAAATACTTTGAAGAACAATATGATGTGATTGAACCTGAGAAAAACTTGCTCAACTGCAATAATTGCTCAAGGGAAATTTTATATTTATTGTCCCCCCTAGTTTTAAATGAGATTTACGCCCTTGGAGGACACCATATATAAACCATAGGCGCAAGCTGCGATGACGGCCCTTTCCCTCCTCCTCTGCCTCAAAATCATTTTAAAATTGGGCGAACTTCACATATTTCGCAAAGCTAAAAGGAAGATCCGTTCTTCCATCGTGGCCAGTGTGGTGCAGATGCAAGAACCCACCTTTACACCTGTGAAACGTCGTAAATTGTATGGTAAAGTGTAAACACATGAGTCGGATATGGGTCAGCATTAAAAGATCATGTAAACGGGACAGGGTCACTTGGCGATTTCCAAAAATCCAATTCATTTTATTAAACTATTATGATTACCATATTTTATCCATAACCTACAGAAGATCAAAATGTGGGTAATGGTTACATTAAAAAAACAACACGCAAATAAAAAGCCATGAGTTTGGATTTTTGAGCCTTTCCATTTTTTGCGACTCCTGGGGTGATTACGTTATATCAGAGACAAAGCTATAGTGTCAGATTGATTTTATGGCACCATGTTAAACTTTCTGACACCTTAAGGGCACTCACGTACATTAAAAATGAGAACAGGCCACAACTGAACAAGGAGGATGATCTTGAAATGGTGTTCTCCGAAATTAAATGATGAGAAGACTTGGGCCTATTGGTATGTGTGCACCATTGTGTGCAAGGTTTATATAGTTATAACCAACTCATAGGGTTTAGGGGGTTGTGAGTCCCTGGCATTGTTATTTTGGGGGTTACAGGCTGAAAAGTTTGGGAACCGCTGGTTTAAATAATTTATTATTATTATTATTATTATTATTATTATTATTATTATTATTATCATTATTATCATTATTATCGTTATTATCGTTATTATTATTATTATTATTATTATTATTATTATTATTATTATTATTATCATCATTTTCAGCATCATCATCAACATTATAATCATTATTATTATTATTATTATTATTATTATTATTATTATTATTATTATTATTATTATTACTATTATTATTACACTAAGAAAAATGTAATCACCAAGTTTAAACATTGCATAGTCAAAATAGCATGACCTTATGCTTTGTAAAAGTACTTGTGTTGTTTCTCCATATTTTACCAGATAACAAATAGCACTGTTTGCATCCTGTTATTTTTATTTCATTTTATTCTATTCTTCCCCGTCACAATATTATATATATATTTTGTAGATATATTATTTTTTAGGTTCTGCTTTGCGATGCACAAATGTTTCTTGGGAGCTCAGGGCGTCCCTCAATCCTGCAGAGAGCTTTTCAAATGACTCACCAAAAAATATGAGAAAAGCTGTGAACTTCAACCCTGCAGTAAAGGCTAAGTGTTATTGCTGGCCTTGAGCTGTTTCTCTGTGCGCGGACCGGCCATGTCTGTGCTTGCCTGATGCTCAGTGCAGATCCAAATGCTTCCAGTTTCACTCCTGAGAAAGATTTTTGTCTTTTTTCAAGCTCACACCTCAGCAAGCAGCACTGAAAGCACAGTTTGGAGTGTCAGTGTTAACAGACTTCACGGCTCTGCGTTTCTAGAGCTTAATATTCATAACTTCAAGCTATTTGGATGGAAAACAAAAGCTCTCTGACAGCTTTTTATATTATCTGACAAATATGGTAATTGATGAAATTCTGGGTTTTAATGTAGTGCCTATGGGCTAGAGCATTAATAGATTAGTTTATGTTTTATTGCATCATTAGTAATTATGTGATAGTATTAGTATTATTAGTAGTATTTTTATCATTATTAAACATATTTTCATTAAAACTTTCATTAGTTAGTATTTGTTTGTTTGTTTGTTTATTTATTTTATTTTATTTTATTTTATTTTATTTTATTTTATTTTATTT
>CAIGQQ010002949.1:3259849-3281780 GCA_903798035.1 Danio albolineatus | reverse complement strand
TTTTATTTTATTTTATTTTATTTTATTTTATTTTATTTTATTTTATTATATATTTTTTATTTTATTTTATTTTATTTTATTTTATTTTTCCACCCATCCATCTATTAAAAATAAATGACAGATCATTAGGTTTATATTTATTTGTTTATTTGTTTGTTTGTTTGTTCAAACAATAAATACTATTTTATTTTATTTTATTTTTCCACCCATCTAACTATTAAAATTAAATGACAGATCATTAGGTATTTATTTATTTATTTATAAATTAAATGACAAATAATATTTTATTAGATTTTTCCACCTATCTATCTATTACAATTAAATGACCGAACATAAGGTTTTTATTTATTTATTTATTTATTTATTTATTTATTTATTTATTTAAATGACTAATAATATTTTATTTTATTTTATTTTTGCACCCATCCATTTATTATTATTAAATCACAGATCATAAGGGTTTTATTTATAGTTTTTTTGTTTGTTTATTTGTTTATTTATTATTTATTTATTTATATATTTATTTATTTTTAAATTAAATGACAAACAATAGTTTAGTTTATTTTTCTACCCATCCATCTATTACATTTAAATGACCGATCATAAAGTTTTCACTTATTTAATTATTTAAATGACAAAAAATATTTTATTTTATCTTTCCACCCATCCATCTATTAAAATAAAATGACAGATCATAAGGGATTTATTTATTTATTTATTTGTTTGTTTGTTTGTTTTATGTTGTTTACTTATTAGTTTGTTTTTCGCCCAGTTATTAATTAAAGTTAAATAAAAAAATAATAAACATATTTTATTTCAATTATCCATTTAAATGAAATGCGAAAACTCTTTAGAGCTATTGTTTTGTTTTGTTTTGTTTTTTCTTGAGATTTGAAAACATCCATCCGTCCCTTTCTCATTTTTCCCTTCAGGGAATAATCACATTTGCTTTTAGTTTTTCCCACAGCATTAGCAGGAACAGCGTAGCATCTGTTTCTGTCAGAGTGTTTTTCCCTCCTCTGTCTCAGTGTAAATGCTTGTGTTGATATTGTGGAGCGCTGTTTCTCTCTAATACATCTAATAACACAAGATTTTCTGCTTCACCCGCCATTTCCTTCAAGGCCACGAAGCTAAAAGTGGAAAAGAGTGTTTACCTCTGTGACCTGCAGCTCTGAACTCATATAATGTGTCTTGTTGAACTGAAAATTGTCCAGTCATGACTCATGACCTCCCGTTTAATCAATATGAGGAACCACAAAGGCCAAAGTTACTCACCAAAAAGCAATGCTTTGAAACGCAGCAAAAGTTGTTAAGCTTCACACAATTTGCAAGTGGCAAAGCAAAAACACTGAAAATACCAGGGCATCAATTAAGTAAATTCACTCAGCTGAAATGTTTTGAATCAGCTTAGAAGAGAATGTTCGCCCATCCTTATGACTGGTTGGATGATGCTTCAACTGGCCAGAAAATCTCTAAGAATCACAGTTGATGATTAAATAGTTCACTGATTCAAACAATTTGTTCAGATTGAGTCTCTGTTAAATGATTCAACTGATTGGTTCACAGAGACTCTGCAGTAAATGATTAACTGATTCAAATGATCTGTTCAGAGTGAATCTTCTGTAAATAATTCACTGATTCAAATTATCGTTTCAGAGTGAATCTTCTGTAAATGATTCACTGATTCAAATGATCCGTTTGGAGTGAATGTCCAGTAAACAATTAGTTAATTTAGATCATCTGTTCAGTCTGATTCTGAGTGTGTCTTATTCACTGATTCAAATGATCTGTTCCGAGTGAATCTCCAGCAAATGATTTGCTGATTAAAATGATCAGTTCAAGGTGAGTCTCCAGTAAATGATTGACTCATTCAAATGATCTATTCAGAGTGAATCTTCAGTAAACGGTTTATTAATTCAAATGATCTGTTCTGAGTAGGTCTGATTCAGTCTGATTGTTAGTAAGTCGCATTAATTGATTCAAATGATCTGTTCAGAGTGAATCTTTTGTAAATGATTCACTGATTCAAATGATCAATGATTCATTAATTCAAATGATCTGTTCTGAGTAATTCTGATTTAGTCCGATTCTGAGTAAGTCTGATTCACTGATTCAAATAATCTGTTCAGAGTGAATCCCCTGTAAATGATTAACTCATTCAAATTATCAGTTCATAGTGAGTCGCTAGTAAATGATTTAACTGATTGGTTCAGTTGGACTTTTAAGTAAATGATTAACTAATTCAAGTCAACTGTTTAGAGTGAACCTCCAATGAACGATTCATTGATTCAAATGATCTGTGCTGAGCAAGTCTAATTCTGAATAAGTCTGATTCATTGATTCAAATGATCTGTTCAGAATGAATCTTCTGTAAATAATTTACTGATTCAAATGATCAGTTCAGAGTGAGTCTTAAGTAAATGATTCAACTGATTGGTTCAGGGTGAGACTCCAGTAAATGGTTCAACTGATTGGTTCAGGGTTAGAGTCCAGTAAACGATTAACTGATTCAAATAATGTGTTCAGAGTTAATCTCTAGCAAATGATTTATTAATTCAAATGATCTGTTCTGAGTGTCTGATTTTGAGTGCGACTGATTCACTGATTCAAATGATCAGTTCAGAGTGAGTCTCCAGTAAATGATTACCTGATTCAAATGATCTGTTCAGAGTGAATTTCCAGTAAATGATTCACTGATTCAAATGATTGGTTCAGAGTGAGTCTCCAGTAAATCATCAATTGATTGAGATGATCTGTTCAGAGTGAGTCTCCAGTAAATGATTCACTGATTCAAATTATTGGTTCAGAGTGAGTCTCCAGTAAATCATCAATTGATTGAGATGGTCTTTTCAGAGTGAGTCTCTAGTAAATGATTCACTGATTCAAATGATTGGTTCAGAGTGAGTCTCTAGTAAATTATCAATTGATTGAGATGATCTGTTCAGAGTGAGTCTCCAGTAAATGATTCACTGATTCAAATGATCTGTTTTAAGTCAGTTTCCAGTAAATGATTAGTTGATTCAGATGATCTGTTCAGAGTGAATCTCCTGTAAAAGATTTACAAATTCAGACAATCTGTTGTCAGTAAATGATTCACTGGAGTTCAGCGTGGTTTTCACTTGAATTATCACGAATTATCAATGTATCAGAGTATGACAAGTTTTGGTAATTCAATTTTATTGCTAAATAACATTGGTCAAAAATTTAAGTCAAAATATATCAAAAATGAGGACTTTTACTGGCGGAATAATTTATTTGAGTGTCTCTACTTTTACTCAAGTGCCTAATTTGTGTACTTCGTCCTTTACTGTAAAGAACAAAGTTTTTTTTTTGCTGCTATTATAATGTTGTGCCATTATTTTTGGAGGGCAGTGTATACGAGACATACAGTGTAGTCAGATTGTGTTTTATTTGCAGCTCTTCTGTGCTGTACTGTAGATGGTTGTGTTTTCTATATGTGATTGTATGCGATGTGTGTGTGTTTCTCTCAGATGCCCGAACATGCAGCATGGCGAACTGCCAGTATGGCTGTGAGGTAATGAAAGGAGAGGTTCGCTGCCAGTGCCCGTCTCCAGGTCTACAGCTGGCTCCAGATGGCAGGACCTGTGTGGGTAAGTTTGTGTGTGTGTGTGTTTGTGTGTGTGTGTGTTTGTGTGTGTATGTGTGTGTGTTTGTGTTTGTGTGTGTGTGTGTGAGAGAGAGAGAGAGAGAGATGCTGGTTCCCAATTCGCATACTTATACTACGCTCTAAAAGATGTGCTTTTTTGTGAAGGAAAAATAAATACTTTTGAGTGTGAAACAGAAGAGCACGCAAGCTTTTGGACATACTACTTCCTCGTTAACAGATCATTGTGTTGCTTAGTTAAGAGCCCTGTAAATCATCCACACGTTATACACATTTCTGTCGTATTTAATTTCCTACCTTACTGGAGAAGCAGCAGCAGGTTAATCTCCCATTCACGAGTCTTTCAGGCTATTTGATAATTTGGATAATTCTGCATTCAGACGTCAATGTCCAAACACATCTTTATATAAATTCAGTATTGTTGTTGCAGATGAAATATAACACAGAAATCATGATTTAAATATTGTCCAGTGGGCAAGATATTAATTAACAGTCATACAAACATCTTTACCGAAGCCTCTCTACTTGACGGTTGGTCTCGCGCCTCCATTATGTTTGTAGTTTGTTTACATTTTTCATCCGCGTTTGTAGTTCTAATCAAATTTACGTCCAACACACAATGTACTGTGGGCAATATAAGTGGTTAGAGTATGGACGCTTCTACACTTCAAATTTTGACCGGAATTAGTAAACCATCCGGGAACCTTTGGCGTTCTCTTCAACGTACTATGATTTGGGACACACTAATTCTATTTTCACATACTATTTAGGAAGGATAGTATGCGAATTAAGACACAGCAAGAGAGTTTGTGTGCATTATATCATTCCTCTATAATATTATAGATATTGACATTATATCTCGCCTACACTATTGTTGTCTATTGGAAGGAATGCGTCAATAGAGCCGCCATTTTAGTACAGGGTAGCGCTCCTTTGAAATTAATGTGGGACCAAGGTGCAGTGGTGGTCTGGCCATCCAGAGCCAGAGATATATACACGTATACACATATATCTAAGATCGAGAGTTTTCTCGGTGGTCAGTGTTATATTTTACATCACTTTCTGCATCGATGAATGAGTGACTGCATTGCCATTGCTGACAAAGAGCGTGTGTTTGTGTGCATGGAAATGCATTATCCTTCCTCCCTGTTAAATTTGATCTAATCCGTGTCCTGAAACACACCCCTTCTCCTGCTTTCACTTCTCATTCTAATGTAGGGAGTGATTCGTTTGTGAATGATTCTCTGTTATTCACTTGGCCGACAATAATACAAGTTTCTAGCACCGCAGCATCTTGTTGTCATATTTCAATGACATTGTTTGCTTATATTATTCAACAAAACTAGCATAAGCCTTTTATTTAGTGTCAGTTGGTGCTACTTTGCCTTATGATCAGTGCAGTAAGAGACTATATTATCATCAATAATACTTGTTTAGCACAGAAGTTCGTAACATACAAAAACGTAAAAAATGAAATCGTACCTATGAAATGTGCTGCCTTTGTGATTTGTTTTCTTTGTTTTCTCGTTACTACACGCGTACACAGTGCTAAAGTCCAGCATCTTCACATTGGCTTTAGTCTAGACTAGTGCGGTTGAATGACATTTGTCCTGGGAGCCCTGTGCAAATGTGGCGGCGCTATTGACGCATGCTCAGGGTCCGTATGCGATATCTAGTTTATATATCCATGCCTTAATATGAGCTACTAAGATTATGCTAGCTATAAAAGTAATAAATAATAATAATAAAGTAATAATAATAATGCAATTATTACACACATTACAGTTGATAACATCATTGGTAACACTTTACAATAAAGTTCATTAGTTAATGCATTTACTATCATGAACAACACTTAGCAATTTATTAATTGAACATTTACTAATGCATTGTTATCATCCAGCTCCATGCTTGTTAACATTAGTTAATGCAGCGTGAGTTAACGTGAACTAACAATGACCAACTGTATTTTCATTAACTAACGTTAACTAACATGAACAAATACTGTAGTAAATGTATTGTTCATTGTTTGCTCATGTTAGTAAGCGCATTAATTAACAATAACTAATGAACCTTATTGTAAAGACCATGTCATTTTCATAACAAAATGTTATAAAATGTGTAAATATAAGTTGGCGGTTCATTCCGCTGTGGCGACCCCTGATGAATAAAAGGGCCAAAGCCAAAGAAAAATGAATGAATGTAAAAATAATTATAATTAATTATAAAAATGGGCGCCACGGTGGCCTAGTGGGTAGCACGTTCGCCTCACAGCAAGAAGGTCGCTGGTTCGAGCCTCGGCTGGGTCAGTTGGCATTTCTGTGTGGAGTTTGCATGTTCTCCCCGTGGTTGCGTGGGTTTCCTCCGGGTGCTCCGGTTTCCCCCACAAGTCCAAAGACATGCGGTACAGGTGAATTGGGTAAGCTAAATTGTCCATAGTGTGTGTTTGTGAGTGTGTGTGTATGGATGTGTTTCCCAGAGATGGGTTGCAGCTGGAAGGGCATCCGCTGCGTAAAAACAAATGCTGGATAAGTTGGCGGTTCATTCCGCTGTGGCGACCCCGGATTAATAAAGGGACTAAGCCGACAAGAAAATGAATGAATTATAAAAATATTTGTCTTTTATTATTAATAGTGCATTGTCATGCGTTCTGTAACTAAGCAAGTAAATGACTTTAATAGTAAATAATGTAATAATAATAGTATGCAAATGTGACATTTAATATGCAAATGTGCAATTAATATAACATAATATAATTCGCAGAATAATTATATTAAAGTTTATTTTGTCACATATTATAATATTTTTACTGTATTACTAATATTGAATTGTCTTTTTAACTGGTAAAATAAGGTTTAAAATAGATTATTTATTAATAATAATAATAATAATAATAATAATATAATAATAATAATAATAATAATAATAATAATAATAATTTTCCCAGAGATGGGTTGCGGCTGGAAGGGCATCCGCTGCGTAAAAATATGCTGGATAAGTTGCCGGTTGATTCCACTGTGGCGACCCCGGATTAATAAAGGGACTAAGCCGACAAGAAAATGAATGAATGAATGAATAATAATAACAACAATAATAATAATAATAATAATAATAATAATAATATTAATTAGAATATTAATTTAG
This sequence comes from Danio albolineatus, assembly GCA_903798035.1. Lineage (NCBI taxonomy): Eukaryota > Metazoa > Chordata > Actinopteri > Cypriniformes > Danionidae > Danio > Danio albolineatus. The sequence goes on along the minus strand of CAIGQQ010002949.1, from coordinate 3,275,011 downwards.
TGCTGATATATATTATAAACCGAAACATTATCTATTTTTCATGCAATTAAAATATTTCAATATATTTAAGATGTTTAGTCAATTTATGATGGCTTTTAATGAAATATGCCAGGAATGCTGTTTCCAGGTCGCCTTAATGTATTTCATTAATGCACTGTTAATTGATAAAACAGATAAAAGCTTCTGCTAATCTGCGCGACCATTAACAGATGAAGAATTCAAGCAGAAAAAAAGAGCATGAAAAAATCATACGACCTCTTCAAGTCAGGAGAAAAGAGAGTTCGATCTGTCTAGCCATCTCTTGTGTGACATGATGTTTCATGTGGCTGTCAGAAAAGATGAAAAACCTTTGCAATTCAGACATGTCACAAAACACAATGGCTTTTGTTCACAAAGGCAAAACCGTAAAGAACAGCCCAGGTATTAAGCCTTCTATAGCTTTATACTGTATGACATAAATTAAGTCTCTTTCTGAAATATGTCGTAGAAAACCAACGATAGATTAACATTATTGAAAATGTGCGTTCACTCTCTCGGTTTTGGTATGTATAACTTCGCCCACTACCAATTCACCGTATTATACTTTGGCACCCAGGGTTGCCTTGGCGGAAAACAGTGCATTTCATTTCTGACTTAAAGATTGCCTCAATGCACGGCTGAAAATGTAACCTCTGGAGTACAGTAGAGCAGCTTACGTTGTAAAGCTCGATAGTCAGACATATTTGCTTCTGTTAGGGCGTACTCACACTATGTACAGTTGCCTTAAACCGGGCCGAAGCATGCTTGTCCTCCCTCCCGTCTCTCCTGACGCACTCACATTACATTCGGGCCTGAGCACGCTTACATCATCGATGATGCGCTGTTCAGTTTAAGAGAAGCGCTCTTGCTCGGCACAGTGGAGATTTCTTTATATCATTATATCGTTTTAGTCATTTGGTCACACAGTCAAATATTTCGCCGATCAGATCAGCCACCTTTGACGCTCATAAACAATCATAAAGTCCTCGTGCTGCAGGTAATTAGGAGGTTTGCTGAATGTGCATCTGTCGTGCAGTGAGGGGTTTGCGTCTTTGATAATCTACGACAGTTTGTGTTTATTTGTGTTCAAATGATGTAATTTATAGACATAATTTTAAGGTTGAAAACCTACAACGCCAACCTGATTTCCACCATCCTGGAACAACATTCCAATCAGCCAATCAGAATTAAGAGATAGGTTTACCGTTTTTGTGATGTTTAGGCTTACGGTTAGGTTTATGCACTTCTACATGATTGTTATCCAACTATTATTGATTTTGAGAATAATTTAGTTATGGTTGAGTTTAGGGGTATGTTTTCGAACATTTTCCAACAAAAATGATGTACCTGGATCAACATAGATGTTAATCCAGGATCGCTTTGCGTAACACTTTATTTCGATGGTCCATTTGAGTATCAGTAGACTGTCTACTTAATATTTGAAGAGTTTCGTTGCAAAACGTGATAAACGCTATTTTTTGACATTTGGATTTTATGATTGGAAATCACTGTTCAGATGTTTCCTTATCTATGTGTGAATTGCTGCCATTAACACAATTTAAGAATGAACATTTTAGGCCTACTACAAAATGTATTTTTTCACAAAACGCGATATCCGCCAGACCAGTTTCTTTACAAAATGCAATATAACAGTTATATAATATAGTGCTCCAAGTTTGCTCATTAATTTAACAATAATATCAAAACAAAAAAAACATATGTTTTTAAAAAGAGGATGCAATAAGCTAACTAAAAGCGTTTGCCATTTAATTGTTTATACTGTAGGCGAGCTGTCAGTCACAGGCTATGTCCGTCTGTCAGTCAGAGAATCAAAGCTTCAGAGTTGAGCTAACCTCATGGATTTTGATGACGGATTGGAGCCGGTCATTCCAGCTGCATAAAAATAATGATAATAATAATAATAACATTATTATTATTACAGTGAAATAAGTCATTAAATATGACGGGACGAGGCGAGCTTGTGTCCGCGGACTCGGTGAAACAGAGACTGCGCCGTCGCGGCTCCGCCCGCTCTGATCATAGCCTACTGGTTTTCAGCAGCGGTGTGAAAGGAGCCTCCACTTTTTCTGTAACGAGCTACAAGTTGTTTATTTAACTAACTTAATCTTACTATATTAGACAACAATAATCTTATCTATATTATAACTAATCACAATTAGTCCGAAGCTGTTTAATGATGGTTGAAACGATAAACATCCTGCAGTTAGTTTGCTCTGACAGCTCAGCCGGTATGCTGTTATCCGACCTTTTCATTCAGGGGCTGCCCTGGATTACTGGCACACGCCATAGTCACATTATGTCTATTATGGCATTATGTTTTTGAATATTATGAATATTTACGATCTATTGATAAATTATTGTTAATTTTCCCACAGATGATACAAAAGTTTTCTTTAAATGCCACAGTGAAGCCTGCTTAATGCCATTGGTGCCCCAGCAAAAAAAAAGAAAAAGAAAAAGAAAAAGTTATGTTATATTGTGTACGTTCTGGCCAAAACTAATAAATTAACTCAGAATCTTATTATTAATAATCAATCTTTGTATATACTGTTCCATATAGTTTTTATTAATTTGAATCAATTTAGGATGTTTGACAATGTTAACATAAATATGTTGCATTTTGGCATGCTTTTTGACTTATTTATGTACTATTTATGGACATAAAATTCAATACAAAATATCCTGGATTTAAAGAATATGTGTCCCTGGCCTTCACTGAGCTCAAGTAATAGTTTAACGTACAGAAATTGTGAATAAAGTTGACTGTTGATGTCTTCAATAATAATGTCAAATAACCAACATTTCTCAAAATGGATATATCTTGTTTTGCAACGAAACTCTTCATTTGTTGATACTGACATTCAACAGACATTTAACTGACTATAAGAAACTTTGCAAGTACATGTCAACTTAAACTAACCCTAACCCCAACCTAACAGTCTACTTATAATCTAATGTGAATTAGTTGCAATGTAACTTAAAGTCAACAAACGGACCATCAAAGTAAAGTGTGACCTCGCATTGTTCTTGCTAAAATCATGACGTGCAACGTACATAGTGCTGCTTTAAGCCATACACGTCTCAATAACCAGGGTGCCCTTTAAGGGTCTCAGCAGTCCTTGACAACAGAGCCCATGCTTTATTCTGTTGATATGCTAATTGCACTTTAGGTGTCTGGTAGTTTGATTATGGCATTCGTTAATTACTGCTTTAATGACCTTCCATCAACACAGAAACCGAATCCAACAGAAGCATTCAGAAGAAGCTCAAGCTAAATTTAAATGGGACCTATTATGCAAAAATCCCTTTCATAAGGGGTCTAAACACAGTTGTTAGGCAACAGTCTGTGAATATAACCAGTGTCTAATGAAAAATATGTATTAATTAAATTATTTTATAATCACACTTGATAAAAACACTTTGATTGACATTTCCCCTTCGTACGTGTCATCAGAGAGAGAAAGCCCCGCCCATTAGTGATGATCGCTCCCTCATTAGCATAGAATGTTAGTCTTGTTTTTAAATCTGCCACTATGCTGATACACAGGTCTATGTAGCTCCACCCTCTTTTGAAGAGAGCGCAACCTCATTTGAATTTAAAGCGACAGTCACCAAAACAGCACAATTACAATTTAAGGCCTAAAGGGGGCAGTTCAAAAGAGTTATAAAACATTATGTGTGCAATATTTTGAGCTGAAATTTTACATACACATTCTAGGGTCTCCTTTAAATCTTATAATTCACAGATGGAATTCGACTAAGTGAGCAAGTTAACCTGTGCCACTTCCACACACATACATCTTCAGAAAATCTTCCCCCTTTATCTGGAGGCTATGAGTGCAGAAAGCTGTGTGAGGTTTCTTTTTTTTTTTACTGGAGGACCATCAATCAGAGACTGACCATCTTAATGCTTCACAGCACAGGTGTTCAACTCTTCAGGTATTCCAGCAAGGACATTTATTGCTCCGAGGAGGGCAGCTCCTGTCAGATGGATGTCTGTACATGCAGACAGAAGTGTTGAGTTTGCCGCTCGCTGCTCTCAGACTCGTGCGGAGCGCTGATGTATGTCTCACTTTAGTTTAAGACAAGACACTGCAGGTGAATGCTGGGAAAATAATAGTCCTCTTAAGTTATGTTTAATTATGCAAATCAGACACTGTTGAATGAAATATGCACCATTTTTCATTAGACAGGAATATAAGTCAGGTTTAAATATATATTACAGTCAATGGTTTTTATTTTGCAAAGATACACAAAACTGTGTATCTTCCTGAGTGTCGATTCGGGTGATGCAGTGGCGCAGTAGGTAGTGCTGTCGCCTCACAGCAATAAGGTCACTGGTTCAAGCCTCGGCTGGGTCAGTTGGCATTTCTGTGTGGAGTTTGCATGTTCTCCCTGCATTTGCGTGGAGAAAAAAGTATTTGAAAGAGATCAAGCAGGGCTAATAGTTTTGCTTTCGATTGTATAAAATCAGGTAAATTACGTCTGAACAGATCCCTCTTTCCAAACCTTCGGAATAAAGATACAAATAAAACTGTCAGGTTTGGTGTAAGAGCTGCTCAGCATGGGGTGGGGGGGGGGGGTGCTTTAAGAAAATGACCTTAAAAAAAATAAGTATTGTAATTGAAATCTACAGACTCAAACTGATCAAACGTGCAACACAAAAGATCCTTTAAAATGTAGTTCGGATGAATAAACATGCTAAAAGAGCCAAACTTTCAAACTGACAGATGAAAATGAAACTCTATACTTGCGCAGGCTGATAGATTACCTAATCTCCTCCTGTATAATTAACTGCTACATGGCGCAGGAGACTGGTTGCCGTCACCTCGGCAGCTCCTCATCAGTTTAAATGCTCCGCTTCATTGTATGCTTTTAAGCTGCGGCGCATTTTCAGAGACCCTCCTCCACCCCAGCTCCACCTGTGTTTAGATCTGCTACAGGGGTTACATATGTATTATGTTTGCAGAGGCAGCATGTTATATTCTCTTGATGGCTTGTCTGTGTATATACTGGCAGTAGCAAGTCTCGGTACTTGCTCTGCCATAATAATCCAAGCAGCAGCAGCATAGCACATCTATATCACAAAGACCAAATACATCAATATACATATTCATTACCATACAAAATCCAGAATGTTCATGACTGAAAAATCGATATATGCCAGTACAAAATGCCAGTCAGTATGACACAAATCAATCCTGACAGTATATACAGCATATAAGTTCTGAGTTTTCATTTTGAGTAAAAGCGTAATAATTGCGGAGGTCAACAGAAACACTTTGATGCTTACTATCCAAGAATAAGAAATCAATCAAATCTTGTGTGTTTGTTTTTTGCAGATGTGGATGAATGTGCCGCAGGCCTTGCGGTTTGTCCCCGTTTCCGGAAGTGCATCAACACTTTTGGGAGTTACATCTGCAAGTGCCATGATGGCTTTGACCTGCAGTACGTCAATGGGAAATATCAGTGTACAGGTATTACATTTATGGTGTAGCAGGCTTTGTTTTGAACACACTTCATATTTATTCATTCTCATAGTTTATTTTATAGATAACTGACATTATGTAGGTAACAGATATAGATAAGTACTTTTATAGATAACTGAGACTTTCTATAGGTTAAAAGATACAATTATACCAACAAAATGTGTTCCAAAAGAGAGTTTTTCCATCATAAATGTATGAAGCGGTCAAAAATTATGTCTGACCCATTTTCTTTCATCCGTTGTTGTGCAGTCTCATTCATATTTCCTTCAGCTTAGTCTCTATTTCAGAGGTCACTACAATGGAATGAACTGCCAACTATTCAAGCGTATGCTGCACTGCTATCCACTGTGTCTGCATTCAGACCTGGGGATTGAGGAGGAGAGAAGTCCTCCTCATTTATAGTGTTTATATAAACACAATCATCTTTATAATGATAAAACAAATTGTGTTTATGCATGTATGAAATTCATTCATTCATTCATTTTCTTTTCGGCTTAGTCCCTTTATTAATCCGGGGTCGCCACAGCGGAATGAACCGCCAACTTATCCAGCATTTGTTTTACGCAGCGGATGCCCTTCCAGCCACAACCCATCTCTGGGAAATGTATGAAATTACTAATAACAAATGTAGCAGGACATTAAATTAGTTTATTTCTTTGCATTATAACTTTGTAAAATCATGGGTCTCCTCATGGTTTGTGTCTCATTTTGTGAACCGACTGACAACAAGTGGTCATTCCACTCTTTTTCCCCTGTTCTGCCGGCCACGCCCACTCCTCCCTCTACCTGCAGCACTCCACGCCCATCTCGGAGCATTTTTTGAAAAATTTCTGAGGTAGACTTGAACTGAAAAGGGATTTTCATAGTTAAGACTAAAGAACAGCCATGCAGAAAAATAAGCAAAATATGAGCCAAAATCTGTCAAACGCTGCTGGAATTGATTAGCATTATTTGATTTGATTTGATAAGGAAAAACTTTTCACTTTTGATTGCTTTTGCAAAATAGATCTGCAACTTCACTCTCATTCCTGCCAACAGTGGAGATTTTGTGCCAAGTTCGGGTTTAATAACAACATAGTGCCAATTTTCTTCTTTTAAACAACAGTGTTTTTCAGAAATAGATAAAGATTTCTCTTTTCCAGAAGTTAATATTAGCGTATGTCATGTTGTTATTATTATATTTAATAATAGATATATTATTTATTTTTTAAAGATATAGTTTAAGGTGGCACGGTGGCTCAGTGGTTAGCACTGTCGCCTCACAGCAAGAAGGTCACTGGTTCAAGTCCCGGCTGGGCCAGTTGGCATTTCTGTGTTTTTATGTTCTCCCTCTGTTCGTGTGGGTTTCCCCCGGGTGCTCTGGTTTCCCCCACAGTCCAAACACATGCGCTATAGGTGAATTGGATGAACTAAATTGACCATAGTGTATGAGTGTGAATGTGATAGTGTATTGGTGTTTCCCAGTACTGGGTTGCAGCTGGAAGGACATTCCCTGTTTAAAACATAAGCTGGAATAGTTCATTCTGCTGTGGCGACCCCTGATAAACTAAGCTGAAGAAAAAAATGAATGAATGATATAGTTTAACATATATAATGTTGCTAAAGAGGTGTTGTATATCTAAATTGACATTCGCAACAAAATATAATATTAATAAATCATCCTTGAGAAATGTTGGAGCTGAAACTTTGTAGACATGTTCTGGTGATTCCTGAAACAGTGTTTATTACATCTTGTAAAGAGCGCATAATAAGATTTCCTTAACATTTCATTTTCTTTTCGGCTTTGTCCCTTTATTAATCCGGGGTCGCCACAGCGGAATGAACTGCCAACTTATCCGGCATTTGTGTTACGCAGCGGATGCCCTTCCAGCCACAACCCATCTCTGGGAAACACATCCATACATTCTCATTCACACACATACACTATGGACAATTTAGCTTACCCAATTCACCTGTACCGCATGTCTTTGGACTGTGGGGGAATCCTGAGCACCCGGAGGAAACCCACGCAACCACAGGGAGAACATGCAAACTCCACACTGAAATGCCAACTGGCCCAGCCGGGGATCGAACCAGCGACCTTCTTGCTGTGAGGCGAACGTGCTACCCACTAGGCCACCGCTGCGCCAAGATTTTCTTAACAGCACACACAAAAAAGCATTGACATTTACTCTATTGTCATTGTCACTAGCAATTCTGAAAATTGTGGTAATGAAATGAGGTTTGACTAATGTTATGTTAGTTAATGTACAAACAAACAATGAACAACACATTCATTACAGTATTTATTCATGTATGTTAATATTAGTTAATGAAAATAAAATCATTAGTTGTTAGTCAAATTTCAGTTGATAGTCAAATTTCAGATGCAGTGGTAAATGTATAAACTGTAAACTTTGATTAATAAATGCTAAACATGTAAATTTTATTCCTATAGTAGTAAATACATTAACTAATGGAATCTTATTATAAAGCATGACCAAAATTGCTTGTACAGTTAAAGTCAGAATTTTTAGCCCTCCTGAATTATTAGCCCTCTCTATATTTTTCTCCAATCATTGTTTAACGGAGAGATTTTTTTTCAACACATTTCTAAACATAATAGTTTTAATAACTCATTTCTAATCACTGATTTCTTTTATCTTTGCCATGATGACAGTAAATAATATTTGACTAGATATTTTTCAACATACTATTATTCAGCTTCAAGTGACAGTTAAAGGCTTAACTAGGTTAATTGGGGTAAGTTAGGGTAATCAGGAAAATCGTTGTATAATGATGGTTTGTTCCCTAGACTATCAGAAATAAAGATATTGCTTAAGGGGGCTAATAATATTGACTCTAAAATGGGATTAAAAAAATTATAAGCTGCTTTTATACTAGCCGAAATAAAACACACAAGACTTTTTCCAGAAGAAAAAATATTATAAGAAATACTGTGAAAAATTCCTTATTTTGTGAACCATCATTTGGGGAATATTTGAAAAAGAAACCAAATATTCACAGGACTAGAAAGAGAAAGTAGATGAAAGACGATTTCCAGATCAGTTCTGCTTTATTTATTTATTTATTTATTTATTTATTTGTTTGTTTGTTTGTTTGTTTATTTATTTTTTTCAGATGTGAATGAATGCTCTTTGGGTCAACATCAGTGTGGTCCTTACGCGACCTGTTATAACACACCTGGTTCATACAAGTGCAAGTGTAAAGAAGACTACAGAGGCGTGGGATACGACTGCAAACGTGAGTATCCTGTATGCAAGACAAACTTAATCTACAAATTCTCCTTAACAACACACACAAAAAGGTACACAAATCTGTCATTGCAGTGTACCATTTTGTTCCATACATGTGGACATTAGTACCTTTTAGGCATTGGTACTCAACAGGGGCGGATTGGCCATCTAGCAATTATGGCAAATGCCAAAAGGGCCAGACCCTTTTTTTAAAAAAAAAAGTGGGTAGCTTTTAATAAAGGTACAGGAGCTTTCACTGGGGCAGTACTTTTTCAAAAGATATATATTTGTACCTGAAGGGTTCATAATGGAACTTTAAAGGTACTTTTTAGGTACATTTAGGCACTAATATGCACCTTTGAGGTACCATTATGAACTCTTTGCGTACAAATATGTATCTTTTAATAAGGTACTACCCCAGAGACAGCTCCTGTACCTTTATTTCTGAGAGTGTACAGTGAATGAAGTTTGGGAACTACAAACTTCATCCTGGTTAATACATCCTGGTTAATGATGTCATAATCCCTTAAGGTTCCAAGCATACACCTCGCACATCGAAGGGCTTGACCAGATGTGCTGTAATGTAACAGCAGGCTTCCTGGGGACAATCTCAGCACATTATGTTAGCTGGCCAATCAGAACCTCTTGAGGGTGGGCCTTCTAGAGGAACTAGGAAATATGACAGTGGTTTTCATGTTAGCAGAGTAGCTGTATATAATTAAAGTAAGATATGTGAACAAATAACATGATTTTTCACAAATGAAGCATGAGCACACATTGCTTTGCACCTCATAAACACAATCAAGCTTTAAAAATACACTCTGGATCACCCTTTTAAGGTATTGATATGTACCTTTAAAGAGCTGTTAGTAAGAAAAACGTACCTTTTGAAAAGGTACATCCCCAGTGACAGATTTTGTACCTTTATTTCTGAGAGTGTACAAATGTAATATTGTAATCTACGAGTCTACTGTTACTGCTACAATGCGCACATTTGATTTAAACAGAGAAAACCACAACAATAAAAACATATAATTAGGATAAATGAACAACACTCCATGCATAAACTAATCACATTACAGCTCAGGCAACAGTTTAATTGCTCCCCATCTGTTCTCAGGTTTTGATTAATTTCCATTAAAAAGCAGCTGCACAATGTAAAATAAGGTAGAATGGCGCTTTAAAAGCACTTCAGGATAGCCGTTTGAAAAGTCGGGAATCATTAGAATAAAGGCTTTCAAGCAAGGTTATCATTAAGAGGTGAAAGGCACACTGGAAAGTAGATAACCAAGCAAAGAGGCCGATCACAGAAGCTGCCAGAGATTGATGGACTTTGAAGGAGCCACAGGCCTTTTTGTGCCAAAGACTGATCTGGGTTGGGTACGAGAGTGGCAACAAAGTACCTGCGTTATTAAAAAGTTTATGACCTCTGCGCGTTAAACTACCGCTGCCGCAGCAATGAATGCATCTTCTCTGTGGAATTGTTTTCCTCCGCGCGGGATTGGTGCACTTGTCAGGCTAGAAAAGAAGATGGATGGTGCGAAGGCCTGGATGAAAAGCCTGAAAGTTGAGCTCAGGTAGATTGTTCACCTTTCAGCGTGACAGTATCCCGTAGCACTCTGCTAATGGAGCGTAAAGGAAATGAATGACGGGAAGAGGAATGTGGAGTTGCGACTGAAACACTCGAGAAATCTCTGGAATGAATGTCCATGGATTGATACTCTATAGGTCATCCTACATACTTTTATAGATGATGATGCATTCTATTACACTAGTGTGTTTTTGTTTTAAAAAGCCCCTATTTTTGCATTATAAAAGGTCATATTTTGGTTTTGGGGGTCTCTAACACAGGCTGATATGCGTGCAAGGTCAAAAAATATTTTAATTGTCTTATAATATGCATTTATTTTTACCTAATTATCCCAGCGACCCCCATATGATTCGTTCAGCGATTCATTTGTTCCCAAACTTTGCATGAGGCTAATCTGCTGTGATTGGTTGATTGGGTTCAGCGTGAGACAGAGAGAAACGCCCACCACAGCTATGAAGTTGCAGAGAGTCTATGTGGGAGCTTAATTAAGAAATACAATAAAGTAATGCAGTTAAACACCAGCATATTACTCTACTCTTAAATTGACCCCAAGTAATAACGACACACATTCAGTATTAATCCACACAGTTGAACTATGTAGGAAATTGACTGCGCCGCGCTTGTGAGGGACAGCAGATGGTGGCCATAGCAAAGGCAAACGGCAGAGGATCGCGAGTTCAGAAACGCATTTAAGCCATGGCACGGTCCCTGGTGGTTCGGCGGTATGGATTGCGTATAAGGAGGATCGGCTCTTTAATGTTTATTGTCACCCTTCAGAGAAAGACTGAAAATACGGGAGAAATCCGGGAAAATACATTTACGGGATGATAGCGGGATAGAACTGTAAAATACGGGAGAATCCTGAGAAAAACGGGAGGGTTGACAGGTATGATTTAAATCGCTAAAGGAAGAAGCGTGTGTTGCATTTTCAGCATGGTTTTGGACACGATATGTGAACAGCCCCATACAGATTTAACCTGAGAGTTGCATTAAGTGGGGTTTATTTATAAACTAAATTTCGAGAGGATCACGTGCTTATGATTGAACACAGCTGGTACCACATCAGCTCAGCATATTGCACCAATCAGACGAATCCCGACACACTATAAATTACCAGAGCTTTCTACTCCAGTCATCTTCGTCTTGAAGAATTCCCCTTCCACCCCAACTCCTCCCCTTCTCTGATAGGGCGGCACGGTGGCCCAGTGGTTAGCACTGTTGCCTCACAGCAAGAACGCCGTTGGTTCAGCCTCTCCCCGAGCCAGTCAGCGTTTCTGTGTGGAGTTTGCATGTTCTCCTCGTGTGCGCGTGGGTTTTCCCCGGGTCCTCCGGTTTCCTCCCACCGTCCAAAAAACATACAACATAAGTAAATTGACTATTTTAAATAGCCTCTTAAGGCAACTCTAGTCAGATATATCTCAGCACGTTCACAAGCGGGGGGAGTTCTCGATACTTACCTGAGCTCAAACTCTCCTCTCGCCCATTAAACGGGAGGGAGCCCCGGACTCAAGGATATTCTGAGCTCAGGGCTCTCTCCCGGGACAGCATGCCAAATACGCTTTTATTATCAATCATCAGCTAAGTGTGAACTCTTGAACTCTCAGCTGGATTCAGTGCTGTTACACACTGTAAGGAAGGTCATTTTTAAAAACCCATAATAGGGGCTCTTTAAAAAAACACATCATGAGCAACGTAATATTATTGTACACAAGTATTGCTATAGGCACATTTTTTTTGTGAGCAATTAACATAAACTAAGTGTTTGTGTATGTATTTTGTACTATTCATTATTTTAAAAGCAATAAATGACATGTCTGATACATATTTTCTTTCAAATATGGTGAAAATTGCCATCGTTGTAACGGTGCACAGTGAGTGCTTTAAGGAATTTATTGTAGGTGCTGTGACTCCTCAGAGCCGATGTCTGGAATTCTTTTGTCTGCTGCGCCTTTAGTGACTTTAGAGCTGGCGTGTTGTTAATCTTGTTAACAAAGAGAGGATCACCTTGAGCATCAGATGACAACACAACCGCACACTCTTCACATGCACTGACTGCTGCTTTGACGCACCACCGTCAGCCGCTTTATTCATATAGCATTATTCACGCATCGCCGCAGTCTACTTGATCTTGTTATTATTTGGTAAGTGGACAGAAATTCAGTTGTCTGACATCTGATTTAATCATTGTTGAAGCAGCGAGGCGACGCATCCCTCCTCAGCATCTGTTCTGGAAACTTTAAGCCAGGTGTGACTTAAAAAGTGCTGAAAGGCTTGAATTACTGCCTTTCGGGAATCACATATCAAAGCTCCTGTGTGAAACCTGAGATGGAATTGTCACATTCAAACCGTTAGTGCTTCCTTCTTAAAGATGACACAAGCAGGAAGGTTTAAGCTTCTGGTACGGTTGCCCATTGTGATGAATGACTTTCATGCAGTCATAAACATAATTTGCAATATCAGCAACAACAAAAAAGTATGTTTTTGTAAGTTTCTATTTGAGCCTAACTTGGGCTTTTGGTCTTTTTTTATGCTTTAATTTTTTTTAGTACTGTTACTTTAAATCATTATAGTGTGAATTATGTGCATACACACACACATACAAACACACACTTTATGGGGACTCCTCAAAGATATATGAGAGGTTTATGAGATGTTTTTGTCCACATTTAGTCCCCAAAATGTGATAAATACAAGGTACACACACACACACACACATATGAACGGTCTTGACAAAGATCCCAAATCAAATAATAAAACCGCTTGAATAGTTCACACAAAAATGGGATTTTACAGTTTTTTATTTAAATTTACTGTTAAATAAGAGAGTTTTAAAATAAAACTACAACTAAGACCATCTGAGCACTAGTTAGACCAGATTTAAACCATATAAGATCTATTAAAGAAAAAAAGAAATACAGGTTAAGACCCACAAATTAAACAGGGACTCCTCTTTGTTTTCCTTTAGCCATCCCAAAGGTGGTAATTGACCCTCCACGACCTGGAAAGACCACACCGAGCAGCAACAACAACAAAGGCGGCAACAAAATTCCAGGCTCAGACCAAAAGAGGACCACTACAACAGTAAGACCCCCAGTGACGGCCAAACGTATCTCACCTACAACAACCACCACCACCACCAAAGCTCCTCCAACCAAAAAAGTCACCCCTCCAGTGAGAATCCCGGCGACCACCACCCGTAAGCCGTTTATCCCAACAAGGAAGCCCCCTGTGCTGGTGACAACCAAACCTAAGGTCCCGTCCCGTCAGCAGACCACCACAAAAGCCCCAGTATTTACAGCAGTGATTCCTTTTATCCCAACACGCAGACCTTTCACCATCCCGTTTGTGACGCCAATTGATAACAGCATCAAAGACATCACCCAGAAACAAAGAGGCGATGTTCACAGTAAGTAAATCCACTTCAATATTATTGAGAGATGGTCTGAAATAATTTTAGAGGTTAAAAAGGGTCCATTTTTTGTTGTCAATAGTACAGCAGGTGAAAGTAGATTTCTGTAGGTCACTGTGCTGAATCTGTATGATCAAACCTCTGGGAGATCTTTGTGTGAAACTATGCCCTGTTCAACACTTTGCGCGCAATTCTTAGAAGCTTTATGAGTCTAGATGGACACAATTGACAATAATAAGACATTTAAGCAGGCTCCAAGCACACTTAGGCCCCGTTTACACTAGTGCGTTTTCGTTTTAAAACGCATAAGTTTTGCTACGGTTACGCCATCTGTCCACACTACGTCAGAGTTTTCGAGCCTCGAAAACGAAGCATTTTGGAAACGCTGGAGAGGCCGTTTTCATTCTAAAACGCTGCTGTTGCATCTCAGTGTGGATGGAAGGAAACAGAGACCTTTGAAAACGGAGGCGTGGCTGCTGAGATTCGCTATGTGATTGGGGCTTTTGGGTCATTGCATAACCTTCCCTTATTCGTCAAGCGCACATGGCTATAACGCCACCGGAAGACGGCAGACCAGCCTTCACTGTAAACACTGTATTTTCGATAGCCATAGATGTTTTATATTCATTTGTTACTTTAAGTAACAACTCGACCTCGTCGTCTGTCCTCAAAAAGACCTCTCTTGCTTTCTTTGCCATCGTGTTCATCGTTCAACCAGCGTTTGTTGACTAACAATAACTAAATGCTGAGCGAGACACGTGCTTCCTGTTTATACTTGCATGCCCAGAGTGCGCCAATGGTCACTTGATATATGTTTCTGGTGGCGTAGAGTGGACAGAGATCTGTTGAGAGACGCTGGGTGAAACGCTAGTGTGGATGCGGATCGTTTTCATGCTAAAACGCCGTTTTAAAACTAAAACGCACTAGTGTAAACGGGGCCTTATACTTAACAGTGATGTCATTAAAGTGTGTGGAAGAACTCAAGGCAAGGTATTGGGGTGGCATATGGCAATTGGTCATAACAGCCTAGAAGATTCAATTAACCCCGAAGACCTTTAGTTTGGTTCAGTGTTGTTTAATTGGGTCTAGAGCTAAACTGAGCGGGATAGAAACCCTACAGGAGCAGGACTGGACACTTGAGATAAAATGCAAGATAGGTGTCCTTGCGGATCTGGATTAGACAACCTTACATATCTTGGATCAAACTGAAAGAGTTTTTCAGCCAGATTCATACCAAAGAGGCAAAACCATTTCAAGAACAATTTTCTTGAAGCCATACAGTAGCCTAGTGGGCAAATGCTCCAAGGGCAATCCAGGTCCTTCCATGGTTTAATTCCCCTCTACCAATAATAATAATAATAATAATAATAATAATAATAATAATAATAATAATAATAA
>CAIGQQ010002949.1:3223849-3259839 GCA_903798035.1 Danio albolineatus | reverse complement strand
AATAATAATAATAATAATAATAATAATAATAATAATAATAATAATAACAAAAATAATGGGCGACATTCGCAGTACGTAGTGCTGTCGCCTCACAGCAAGAGGGTCACTGGTTCGAGCCTCGGCTGGGTCAGTTGGCATTTCTGTGTGGAGTTTGCATGTTCGCGTGTGTTTGCGTGGGTTTCCCCCACAGTCCAAAGATATGTGGTATAGGTGAATTGGGTGGGCTAAATTGTCCGTAGTGTATAAGTGTGAATGAGTGTGTGTGGATGTTTCCCAGAGATGGGTTGTGGCTGGAAGGGCATCTGCTGCGTAAAACAAATGCTAGATAAGTTGGTGGTTCATTCCGCTGTGGCAACCCCGAATTAATAAAGGGACTAAGCCGAAAAGAAAATGAATGAATGAATGAATAATAATAATAATAATTCCTTACATTTATATAGCGCTTCTTGGTTAAATCCCTACTCTTTTTCGAAGGACAATCTTGGTTTTTTTTAATGACCACAGAGAGTCAAGACCTTGGTTTAATGTCTTATCCAAAAGAATTTACTGCCTGTCCTCCTACTGTCCCATTTAAAGTAAGAAAGAAAGATAGAAAGAGGCCCAAAAATATAACCAAAACACATTTTTACTAGATCTTATTGGTAAAGATGTTGAAATTAAAGGTTTTTAGTCAATTTAATCTAGAAAATACCTAAAAATACCATGCAAGTTTCCACGATAGTGTTCTTGACAAAACATAAAAAGTAGAATAATATAATGAGGAAATGTTAGTTTGCATATCAAGTAGCATAACAAGCTGTCTTTAATGTCTAAACATCAATGGAAGTAAAAGATATGAAAGTCTCAAGTCAAAAAGTTTCCAATGGCTGCGTCCGCTCGTACGTGAAAGGTGCACTTTTAAGCAGACTCCAAGTAGAGTTATACTCAACAGTGAAAGCAGAATTATGTCACAACCGTGTGCACTTTGATGAAGACAGCAAGGGTTTGGGGTGACATGTAGGATTGGATCATACCTGCCGGGAAGATTCTTGTAATCCCGAGAACCTTGAATAGTTTGGTTCTGTTCAGTTTAATTGGGATTAGTTTAACTCTGCAGGACAGAGACCACCATGGAGTAGGACTGGACACTTGCTGGGGCGGTTATGGGATTAATGGTTAGAGAATCAAACTCTAGGCATTGTAGTGAATGAAAAGCAAACTCTTCAACCTTTAATACTCATGACTGAGGTGCCTTTGAGCAAGGCAACTCCTCACGCCTAATTGCTCCCCGGGTGCTGCAGTAAATGGCTGCCCGCTCCTCCAGCTGTGTGTTTGCTGCTCGCTGCTGTGTGTGTGAATTTAGATGAGCCAAAACTCACAGTACGGATACAGTGATCATACATAGTCACTTCTTACTTTAGCTGTACTGCAGGATTAGACAACTATGAGTTAAACCCGACCCACACTGTGCAATTTCAGCCATGATTTGGTTGTCAAAGTCATTCATTCATTCATTTTCTTTTCGGCTCAGTCCCTTTATTAATCTGGGTTCTCCACAGCGGAATGAACCGCCAACTTATCCAGCATATATTTCACACAGTGGATGCCCTTCCAGCCGCAACCCATATCTGGGAAAACATCCATACACACTCATACACTACGAACAATTTAGCCTACCCAATTCACCTATGCCACATGTCTTTGGACTTGTGGGGGAAACCTGAGCACCTGGAGGAAACCCACACAACCACGGGGAGAACATGCAAACTCCACACAGAAATGCCAACTGACCCAGCTGGGGCTTGAACCAGCGACCTTCTTGCTGTGAGGCGAACGTGCTACTCACTACTAGGCATGGGACAATAACCATTTTCGAGTTATACCACAGTGTGTAAAAGTCAGGGTTTTCATACATTGGGTTTATTTACATTTTTTTAAAAGTTTTTTTAGATGTAAATTGTAAAGACATCTGTGTTTTTGAAACAAATGAAGACAGCAGAAGTCAATGATTCATTTGAATTATTTAGCCTGACATGTTTACTGCTCCAAAATATTATAAAAGTTTCTCAAAATAAAATATATTGTGTTCAAAGGGAAAAAAAGTTTTGTTTTTTAGCCAGACATTTTAAAAGAATGTATTTCAGAGCAGTAATCACAATACCGTCATACCGTGAAACCGTGATATTTTTATCCAAGGTTATCATACCGTCAGAATCTTATACCAGCCCTGCCTACTCACTATGCCACCGTGGCGCCCTTGTCAAAGTCAAATATGTGAAATCCTAAAAGATTCCTGTAATGCCATGCTAAAATTGACTCATAATAGTCATTGCGATCAGATTTTTTCCTCCGATTAAGTTCTAGCAGAGTCAGAAGATTTCAAACACTTTCCTCCAGTGACTTCAGCTGTGACAAACAGCAAACCAAGAACCAATAGGTGCGCAGAAGCTGATGATGCAATCAGCACGACAACTTCAAACCACGGCTGAAAAATCTGATTTCCTTATTGAGGCACTCCAAAAATTACTGCTACAGTTTGGTCTACTTTAGTCGGTCCAGAAAAGAGTTTTTCGAGCCTGATTTTAACCAAAGAAACAAAACCAGATGCCAGAGAATTTGTAGTTACACTTCAGATGACCTAACAGTGCATTCACACGCTTGAGAGAGGGTGTGTCTGAAGTTGGGGCTGACACGACTGTCATAGCAGCGTCAGCCAATGAAATTAGTCAACAATCGGCCACTGTCTGAGCTGGTGTATTTGCATACAGTGATCTGATTGGCTGACGCTTCCGTTGGCGCTTGAAAAGTTGAGAAAGTCCCAACTTCAGCAAAGCTCAACAAAGGCTGTACTTTCTTCATCAGTTGAGGAAGTTCAACCTCCCAAAGGAGCTTCTGAAACAGTTCTACACCTCCATCATTGAATCAGTCATCTGTACTTCAATAACTGTCTGGTTTAGCTCAGCTACCAAATCTGACCTTCGAAGACTACAGCGAATAGTTCGGACTGCTGAGCGAATCATTGGTACAACCCTCCCTACTCTCCAAGAACTGTACTTATCCAGAGCGAGCAGAAGGGCTGCCAAAATCACTCTGGAGCCCTCACACCCAGCACACTGCCTCTTTGAACTGTTACCTTCTGGTCGACACTACACAGAGCACTGCGCACCAGAACAGCCCGACACAGAAACAGTTTCTTCCCTCAGGCAATCCATCTCATGAACACTTGATGATGATAATCGTGGAACCAACATCACTACTTGCTATACACTTTTTACACACACATACACTTATTTAACAACATACTTTACATGCCAATTTGCACATAACAAATACACTTGTTACACACACATACACTTATTTAACAACACACTTTACATGCCAATTTGCACATAACAGCTGCACATATAACGTTGTATATAGTAATACACCTGTAAATACACTTGTCCATCTGTATATTTGCATTTAACACTTCTATTTTTTGAATATATTTATTATCTGTTTGTCCTGTCTCTGTAACTCTTTTGCACTGTAGAATCTCTGTCACGAAAACAAATTCCTCGTATGTGTGAACATACCTGGCAATAAAGCTCTTTCTGATTCTGATTCTGCAATGCCACTGAAGCGGCGCCGACGGATCCACAATGCAGTTTGGCAACGTGAATGGGAAGCGTTGACGCTGACGCCCCGTGTGAATGGCGCGTTAGGATCTTGAGGATCTTTTCACAGATACTTTTGGTTGATTTGGCAAGCTATTAAAATGAAGACACATTTTAAGAGATTTCAGAAATTTGCCTTCATACCATTAAAAAGAAATACTTGAAAATGCCATGTGAGTTTCAGAGATAGATGCCAAGTACATTTTCATAAACTTAATGTGCCTTTACACATGCTTCTCCATGAACTCTGAGGAATGTGGAGTGTCCCACATTGCTTTATGATTCAGAACCACTCTCACAAGCGTTTGCTGAGCTTGCACTGGGGTACACAACAGTCCATGTGGTCTTTTGTAACAAATGTGTGAATTTACGAGAAGGACCGCTGAGTGTACCATTTGGGACAGGCCTGTGAAGGACTTTGGATGCATCAAAAAAAAAAAATTATATATATATATTTCTGGGCTCCAAAGTACTATGTTGTCCCTTCATGTTCTTAAGCTCTTTTGGGGCATCTCTTGAGATTGCCACAAGGCGAAACGGGTGGGCAGATTTTTCAGGAAAGCAAATTGCATCCCAAAGTCTCCTATACAGATGACAGCACCTAATGAAAACAGAAGACACACCTAGAGAGATTACATTACCAGTCGGCCCTGCCTCAGGATATAAATCTGTTACCCTGCACTGTCTCCGAGGGCTCACAATAGGCCTAATAAATAATGATGGCTCTGAAAATAACTGGGGATACAAGGCAAATAGACACCTAGGGTATAAGGGTATAATTACGCCTCTTTAATCAATTAGGAATGATAATGATCACATCAAAGTTGTTCAGCCCCACCATTAACACCTGCAGTGTTTGAAAATGACCTTAGGGTGAAGCTGGCTCACTGAAGTTCTTATTAGTTTTAGGATGTTGTTTTTTTGTAGTGGAGGGCTGTACACAGTGCTGTCACAAGCAAAGGCTTGAGGGATAATTGAAATCAATAGACTAATCACAGACTTGACCTCCTTCCAGTTTTTATCCTGCCATATATTTGATGTACGCATTCTTGCTCTTGTCTCCGATCGTCCATTAAGTATTTCGGTTATAGGTAAAAGAATTGAAGGGGCAACTTGTCTTGTGCTGAACATTTATGTTCAATTAAGAAACAAGTTATGAAGTGTAAAACAGTGTAATATAGCTTTAATTTATTAAGTACATTAGAATGTGTCATGGTTAATGAATATCATTCATTTTTACCATGATTTACAAAACATTCCCACTAAAGTAGCATTCAGTCTAATGGGATATATAGGCAGGGTGCGTATAGAGTGGAACTATGACGTCACCTTGTAGGCTAATCAGCTGCTGGCATAAAACTGGTTCCCTCAATAAAATCCCAATAGGATTTTCCCACAGGCTTTTCGAATATTGCAAATATTAAGGTCTGTGTTAAACACTGTTTATTGCGCTTACACGTTTTGTCCAGCCGGATAATCCTCACACGAAAACAACTTTTAGCACTTTTGGATCTTAAATGCAAACGCAAGAACTGAAAAGCTAACATTAGGCTATAAACGGACTACAGCCTTCAGGGCGCTCACCTGTGACGTCAGCACCACCTTGCTACGGACAACTTTTCAAGCTTATTTTTAGAAATACCGTCCATGATAAAGGTTTAAAAGGTTTAATCTCTCGGTTTATAATATTATAATCCACGCTATAAATTATAAACAAATGCAAATACGCAAAAACATGTCTGTATATAGACCTACATGTCGTGATATTCATTCATTCATTTTCTTGTCGGCTTACTCCCTTTATTAATCAGGGGTCGCCAAAGCGTAATGAACCCCTAACTTATCCAGCATTTGTTTTTACGCAGCGGATGCCCTTCCATCTGCAACCCATCTCTGGGAAACATCCATACACACTCACTCACACTCACACTCCAGACAGTTTAGCTTACCCAATTCACCTGTACCACATGTCTTTGGACTTGTGGGGGAAACCGGAGCACCCGGAGGAAACCCACGCAACCACGGGGAGAACATGCAAACTCCACACAGAAATGCCAACTGACCTAGCCGAGGCTCGAACCAGCGACCTTCTTGCTGTGAGGCGAACTTGCTACTCACTACGCCACCGTGGCGCCATGCCGTGATATATATATATTTTATGTGGGAAATACATATGTTTTCCTTCACAGTTGTTGTAAAGGTTTTAAAAACGTACCGTGTTTTATAAATGTACCTACATAGTATTATCATAAGACATGTTGTATCGTGCATAACGCCCGCTTACCTTAGTAACAGACGACAGAAATGAGCAGTGTGGGACAGGTCTATCAAATGTCTGCAAGTTCTGTCATGGACAGAGAACAACATTCAGTATTCTTTTTTTTTTTTGTCAGGAAGTACAGCGAAAAGCAGCACATACAGTCACATATGCTATACATCTGAAGGAGGAGTGTAAATTTTGTAGTCATGGCATTGAGTTAAATGTGTTCAGATAAAGAAAAACCTACGAAAAATCTATTTTATCATGTTAAAATCACAGTTAATGTTGATGTATTTTTACAAATATATTCACATGCATTACTGAGAGCAGGAAAGAGACAGGCTGCACTGGTAAGCAGCATCTTCATAAAATCGTTTAATTAAAATAAATGATCAACAAATGAATGTGTCATGACTCTACACATGTGTCTCTGCACGTGAAGGCTTTATATACACACAATATGAATTCCCAATTAGAAAAATTCTACAAACAATAAAATAGTATTTATGAAAATAGCAGGCAAATCCAAGCGGGCTGCGTTCCAGAGCAGTTCAGCTTGATGACGTATAATGTCTCCGACACCGCCTGTAGTCCTATTTAGCAACTTAATACTAACCGTCTTTTTAAAGAAGCATAACCGATTTAAAAAATCAAGAGTGTGATGTAACTGATATGTTTTATGTCACAGAATAAAACGTGAAAGTATCTTGGGTTTGTGTTAGCCACAAACCCTATTTAAGCGATTTAACTGAAATCCCATTCAAAAAACCTATTGACTTTGGGACGAGGGAACCGGAACTGCTAAAATGCTAACTCGCTTTTGGGTTTTTGCATACAAACTGACGTCATAGTTCCTCCACTCTATTATAGTTTGCCAGTCAGTGTTTCTGGTAATGTGAGTTTGTATAATACATATGCATGCTTCAGCAAACAAAATGTATATATTTAGTTCAACTGTGTCCAATTTTTTAATGACGCTTATTTAAGTTTGTATTGTTTTGAGGGATATCGAGTGTATTTTAAACTCCAGTAATCTCACCGTGATTATAACAGAAGAGCTTATATATCTAAAAATTGTGTCTGTTGTACTGGAATTACTTTACTCAACACAATTTTCTTTCCCGCTTTCTAGTACCACGGAATCATGGGAAGAACAATGTTCTTGGTATCGATTTAGACATTGAACTGGGCAACACAGAAGAGGAGCTGAAGGATGACCCAGGTAAGACAAAGCTGCTTTATTTCTGCTGAAATCGCGGATGGATTTTCAGTATTCTGTGAATTGTGCAGTTTGTAGATACACAGACAAAGCACTTGGGAACACAATGGCAAGACTATACATTGGTAAGGTTCCCTGTTATTCACCTCACAGGCATTTTGTAGTTATTAATCTTGACTTATGATACTGCAGCAGATGAATTGGATCAGCGGTGTGAGGTTTAACAGCTTTCACCAAAATCCCCACGTTTCACTGATCCCTGTGGGAAATTGGGGAATGGCACTGTTCTGAGTTACTTTTCATTTAGCAGTTTCACTTACACACTGCTGCAAGGGCACTTCCTCTGTTTAGTGTGTTACTCAAGGGCATGATGATAATGGAGGATCTCAGTTAATGGACATTGTGAATTGAACCTGCAGTGCTGGGAATACCAGCCCAGAGCCTTAACCAATATTTTGATTGTTTGCAGACAGGGTGTGAAATTAACACTTGCCACCAGCCGCAATGCTATTGGTTACTGTCAAGGACCGGTCTCTGTCAACAAATGCCTTTAATGATTTTTATAGAGCTGTGGTATCACGTATAACATAAAAAACTGTGCTATTCCAGAGTCTGGCTATCTGAGCTGCTCGTTTGATCATGGTTTGTGTGGATGGATCCAGCACAGAGAGGGAGACCTTCATTGGGAGACATCGGAAGATCCTTCAGGTTGGTATTATGTGATTTTCAATGGAATGTCATTGGGTCAATGACGAATGAGGAGGTCTCAGATTGTAAAATGAAAAATTAATTAAAACCCGACACTAGGGCCATGTTCATCCATGTTCATACAGTTTTTGTATTCATGTTTCGAAGTGAAGATTTTTTTTCCATGTCTCCATAAAGGTCAAGTGCTGTAACTATTACCAAGTACTAAATGTGAAATACATTTTAATACTTTATTTAAGAAATACTTTTATTCAATATATATATTTTTTAATTCTGATGTCTGTGGCAGGTGGGAAGTACCTAACAATCTCTGAGGGTGGGGAGAAGCGTGGTGGGCGTGGCGCTCAGCTGATCCTCCCCCTGAAAACACCCTGGAACGAGGGGAACCTGTGCTTGGCCTTCAGACACAATATGGCAGGTCACCATGTGGGAATGCTGCAGGTGTTCGTACAGAAAGGACGGCAGCACAGTCCCGCGGTCTGGGGGCGAACAGGAGGAAACGGCTGGAGGTCCACACAGATCACCCTTTGGGGGAACGGGCTAGAAAGTGTAAGTGTAAACCTTGTGTATAACATGTATAATACAGTTTACTGCAGTCATCATCACCCGTGCAAAATATATACAGTGCATGTATGACCCCTTTTTTGGCATTGCTCAAAGCTGGATTCAAACTAGCACCTGTAGCATGGCTCTGGGATAACTAAGAAGGTAAAGAAACCAGCATCTCACGTCAGTTGCTAATATGCCTCTAGTGAGAGAAACCACCGCCCACACTTACTGGCATCTATTACACTCCCACCACTAAACCTCACTCCCATTCTGGGTCACGGCACCAACCTAACCATTCTTGTTTGGCTTTCCTGACTTTCACAACAGCATGATTATTGTTGCTAGTATACCTCTTGAGGCCAAGGGAGAGAAGTTACACAAGTAGCTCTTACTAGCTGACCTAGTGAGCCTAATACCCACCTCACTTCCATCCGGGTCACGGCACCAATGTAACTTTTCAGTTTTACCCGTCCTCTTCCGAGTTGTATTCAAATATGCATTTCTGGAATGGAAAGCATGTGCATTAACAAGAAGGTAAAGACTACAACCTCCAGCATCTGTTGCTAGAGTGCCTTCAGAAGCCAGGGTAGTGAGATTTACTCACATAGTTCCTACTAGCTGGTGAGTATAACTAAACCTAAACCTCCGGAACCTCACTTCCATCCAGGTCAATGTAACTCCTGCTGGTCCTAGCCGAGATCTAAGCATGACTGGATCCAGTATGTCCACTATTTACTTAATTAGGACACCATAGATAGTAACACACCTTTTAAAGCCAGGGATGTGGAGTTTACACCCAAAGCTCCAACACACTTACCACCTTAAACCTCCCTCCCATCTGGGTCACGGCACCAACGTAACCCCTCCAATTGTCATCATTTGAATTAGTATCTCAAGAGTGGAGCAGCTGTAGCCTAATAGTTACAGATTTGACTTTGGGACTCAAACTTGCAACCTTTGGATACCAAAGTCAAATCTGTAACTATTAGTCAATGTAACTCCTGCAGGTCCTAGCCGAGATCTAAGCATGATTGGATCCAGTATGTCCACTATTTACTTAATTAGGACACCATAGATAGTAACACACCTTTTAAAGTCAGGGATGTGGAGTTTACACCCAAAGCCCCTACAAGCTAGCCTCCAACACACTTACCACCTTAAACCTCCCTCCCATCTGGGTCACGGCACCAACGTAACCACTCCAATCATCATCATTTGAACCAGTATCTCAAGAGTGGAGCAGCTGTGGCCTAATAGTTACAGATTTGACTTTGGGATCCAAAGGTCGCAAATTTGAGTCCCTGTACCTGCAGTGGTCGTTGGTGGGGTTAATATCCACCTCAATACCACAGCTGAGGTGATTCCCTTGAGCAAGGTACCAAACCCCTAACTGCTTGCCGGGCAGCCCACTGCTCTGGGTGTAAGTCTCTTTGGATAAAAGCGTCTGCTAAATGAATAAATGTAAATGCAAGGTCAGGCACTTTGACAAGAACACCAAGTGTGACTTAATTTCTCAAAAGTACAGCACAGAAGTACTCTCGTTTGTGAATATCTGGAATCACTGTTGGAGAGTGTGGTGTTATTTGATTTTTCTGTCATTGCAGGTGATCGTGAAGGGTGAGCGGCGGAGAGGCCGCAAGGGCGAAATTGCTCTGGATGACATGAGTCTCAAACGAGGTTCCTGTCAGGAAGAGCACAATCTGAGGAGACTTTAACAACGATAACAGCACCAATAGAGACTTTTAATGCCAGCTTTACTCACGGGATACGAGGAAGATGGACACTTTATGGAAAGGGACGTGGCCTTCTGTCAGTCCCGGTATGGTAATGGTGCACCTCCTCAGCGGCTACAAGTGCATGTCCCAAGCTCAATAGAGTGCAGTAGGATGACGTATTTTTGAAGAACAAACAGGAAAAGTGTTTTAGTACTTCTGATTACATCGCCTATAAGTCAGTGTTGTAGTTTTTTTTTTTTAATGGTTTGAAGTTTAATGGTTTGAAGTTATTCATAAAATGAATAACACTATGTTTTTATCTTTCATAAAATATTGGTTGCTAAAACACCATTATTGTCACCAAATAAGTTTGCTCAACTACTCAATAGGTGCTTTTCTATCTGTATTGTTTATGATCGTGCTTTTGCAAACTGTTCTAACTTCAAGGATGTTTACACAATTCTCAGCTAAAGATGGAACACAGTACGCGTTTTTGGGATATATTTTTATGACACCAGTATTTATGGTGTTTATGAAAGACAAACAAAAATTTATTTTGTGAAACCAGTGGCACTGTTAATGTAGAGTTGACTGCTTCACTTCCACTAAGTCACGCAACTGCGGTGAAGTTGATAATCCACGTTTAGTTTTTACTTTTTGTGTTTAGGCGCCTAATTATGAAAAATGAACTGTGTTCATTTATCTTGATGAATAAATCAGGTAACCATCTTGATTTTTCGAACTCAAACGTTACTGGAAATCCACTAGCTACCCACATAGCAAAATATCTCTGCCCCACACAATCAGCTTTTTCTTGGCCCACATGCCGCAGTGAATTACGGTACATGACTGAACCAAGTCTAGCTTCCAGACAAGGTCCAAACATGGACCATATCTGGGCCGAGACTCAGCCAAGTTAATCACCCATAATTGGGCCTGAACTGGGCCAGATATATTGGTGTGTTACTGCAGCAAGGAACTTGATAAACCCATGAATCATTGCACTTTAGGTGTGCTATGGCCGTGCTTTCTCAAAGTGACCTGATTGGTAAAATTATTTTTTTCTTTTCTTGAAAAAAAAAAAAAAAAGTATTTTAAATGTGGGTCAAACTGGCCAAACTTACATGGCCCACATATCAGTTAATAACATCTGGCCCGAATACCACATTTTACATCTGGCTCAAGTATTGTGTGCCGCCTTAAAGACGGTGCCACCTCTGCCAAACCAGGGCAATGTTTGGCCCACATGCCGTATGTCAGTGCCGGATGAATGCCTGCTCTGCCAGAGTCATGCCAAATCTGGGCCAGAATTCTTTGCTACTAGGGTAGTAAAACTGAGAAATGCTCCATTTTGGCCTACAAAAATCCGTCATCACTGCTGCACTCTTTTGGAATGAGATGATTTGAAAACACACTTTTGTACAGTTTCATTTTGTAGATGTGAAATTCGTCTCCCTCTTCGAATATTTGTCAAGCAGACGTCATCATGTCACTGTAAACACGAGTTTCCCCCCATTTCTGTTCATTTGTCACTTAAGTAATGTTCCAAAACCCCCTTTTTGAATTCGGCCCGTGTGTTTGTTAGCCCAGCTAGCAGCTAATATGCGTGACACCTTTCGTGTGTGTGTATTATTGTAAATGTATTCATACATGTGTATATATATATATAAATATATTTCAAATAAGCTTTGTAGGTGCATATATATGTGAATTCTTCAGTGTATAAGTGATGCAGGACAATGTTTACATCACACAACCCAGTTTTGAGTATTTTATTGACGTATATTGTCAAGTATGAACCAGTTCTGATTATTGCTTATTAATGGCTGTATCAGCCATTCTGTATGATCGTCACAACCATGGTTACCCTTTAAGACTGTGTGTTGAATATGAAAGCTCTTGGTTTAATATTCAAATGAAGCAACGACCTCCAGACATTAAAAGGTGTGAACAAAATACATGTCTTGTGTGTTTTTTTTTTTTACTCTAACATCATATTTCAATAGAGTGACAGTTCCCAGCTGCTCTTTTAGTTGTGATTGACAACAGTGTTTTTGTCATGTTGCTACACACATGGCCTTCCAACTAACTGAGGAAATAATTCATTAAATGACTATGCCATCATGTCTTGAATTTGAAAGACAGCAAAGTCAATTAGAAAATCATATGAATTCTGCTAGGCGTCACGGTGGCACAGTGGGTAGCACGATCGCCTCACAGCAAGAAGATCGCTGGTTCGAGCCTCGGCTGGGTGAGTTGGCATTTCTGTGTGGAGTTTGCATGTTCTCCCCGTGTTTGCGTGGGTTTTCTCCGGGTGCTCCGGTTTCCCCCACAAGTCCAAAGACATGCACTATGAATTAAGTGTATGAGTGTGTATGGATGTTTCCCAGTGTTGGGTTGCGGCTGGAAGGGCATCCGCTGCTTTAAACATGCTGGATAAGTTGGCGGTTCATTCCGGTGTGGCGACCCCTGATTAATAAAGGGAGTTAGCCTAAAAGAAAATGAATGCATGAATGAATGAATTCTGCAATTAAATGACCCACACTCTCAGAAAAAATGGTACAATGTTGTACCAAAGAAGGTACAAACCCTTGTCACTGTGGCAGCACCTTTTTATAGGACAGAATTGTACCTTTTAAGGTCATGATTTGTACCATGGGAGACCAAAATGTACCTTTGTTTTTAAAAACCTGCAGATACAAAATTGTATATTTTGTGAAAGGGACCACCACAGTGATAAGACACTTTGTACCTTAACAGTGTCAAAAATGCTTACCAAACATTTATTAAAATGCTGTAAATGTTTAGTTTACAATACCTATAGTTCCCCTTCGGGAGGGGAACTTCAATGCTATGTGGAAAAATTCCACTATGGGGATTTCGTTCAGAAAGCCAATCATCTGAAAGAGTATGTAAACGGGCCAATGAAATGCCAATGAGTTGGCAGCTTCAGCTTGCGCAGCTGATGCTTGTTGCAATCAATTTGGCAATAAAAGCACAGCGATAGCAGAGCTGAGTATCCATTTTCGCTTCAGAGTCTTTCACGAAGCTTCTGAGAGAGTCATGAGGGTTCCTCCAGCTGTATTACACAGAGAGAGTGAACGAGAGCGGTCTCCCGGTCCAGAGTGTGTGACACGCAGCGGCAGACGGTCGAGTTGGGCTTCTCCCTTGCCTGGCGTTCTTTGGGTCCGGTCCTCCAGAGCGGTATGTATTGTTGCATCCTAAAAGAGCAACACGGTCGTGCAGCACGTCTTTTTCAAGACGGCGCTCCGACTGTGCGTTTCTGGATGCGGTGGTTTCCTGTCCTCGGATGATGGGCACGAGCACTGCGTTGCATGTCTGGGGGTCCAGCATGCTAATGCGGTGCTCGCGGACAGTGCATGCCATCACTGCGGTGGCGTGTCTGTTGCGCAGTTAAGATCGCGGCTCGCTCTTGCAAAAGGGCCACCCACCCCAGTTGTCCCCCGCTCTGCGGTGGGCACTCGGGCAGATCTGAGGGTTACAGTGGGAGTAAATCCGCCGCCCTCGGGCCTGTGGACCTCTCGCTCCTCCACGCGCTCCATCCAAGCTTTGAGTGAGAGAAGCGATCCATCCTGGGATGGCCGCCCTCTCACTTAATGACACCGAGGCTCAGATGTCCACCGCTGCATCGGAGGTGGGTTATCCTTGTCTGATGAAGGATGCGAACCCGCTCCCTCCCTCCGGGGTAGCGAGCGCGGGGTCGGATCTAGAAACAGACATGATAATCGCGCTTTCCTGGGCTGTTTCGGCCGTGGGCCTGGAGATGGTTTATCCCCCAGCCCCACGACCGGACCGACTAGATGGGTGTATGTGGAGGATTAAAAAGGCAAGACCTTCTGGCCTCCCATCCCTTTCTTCCCGGACGTGCGCAGTGGGCTCACGCAGTTTAGAGGGTATCTTTCTCTGCCCGTTCTGCGTGCGCCTCCACCTCACCACCCTGGATGGTGGAGCAGCCAGGGAGTACGAGTTGATTTCCCAGATTGAGAGTGCCATTGCGGCCGCGTGGTGCCTCTTTCTGCTGAAGTCAGCCTCGTCTCTCGTCCAAGGCGTGATGGTTTTCTGCCTCCCTCGGAGCCAGAGCCCTCACAGCCGCGGGCCAGGCTGCTTCCACCTTGCACGCTAGGGGATATGCGCACGCGCTGACCCAGCTGCACGAGGGTGGTTCCGACCCCGGCTTGTTAGAGCCCCGCACCGCACCCGACTGAGCTCCACGGATCTCAAGTCCGCTGCGTGTGCCCTGGGAAGGACGATGGCCACATTAGTGGTCCAGGAGCGCCACCTTGGGCTAAACCTGGCAAAAGGTATGCACGGAGTCGACAAAGTTCACTTTCTTGACTTCCCCATATCCCAGGCTGGCCTGTTCGGCGACACCGTCTGAATTCACCCAGGAATTCAAGGCGGTGAGAGAGCAGTCAGATGAGGTCATCTATCGGCGGGTCTGTAAGACCGCTCGGCCCACCGAGCTATCCACGTCTGCTGCTCCTCGCCGAGGGCGGCCGCCTGCGAGTGCTGCCCCGCCCCGTCTATGCCTCCGGCGAAGCGGCAGCGTTGAGCACCTCGTAATCAGGCCGCCCGCCCCGCCCAGGGCGCCGTTAAGTCCGGTAACGGACCACGAAGCGTCCCTGAGACGGGTCATCTGGAGAAGAGGGAAGCTGCTCTTTCCCCGGTGGAGGGCCGGGCTCAATGAAGGAGCACTTTTCCACTTCCTCGGATGTGACAGCCCGAACTCTGCCAGTCCGGGACGCTATGCCTTCTGGCTCGCAGAGTCGGTGCATTTCGCCAGTGGCTCATGAGCTGTGGGAGGACGGGCTCCTTTCTCCCACTCCTCCAGCCCCCTCCCGGAGTATAGGAGCAAGGTGGGAGTGAATCTCTTGCCTCCAGCTTTTCCGCGGGACCCCAGCGTTTCCCGGATCAGCGCTCCCACTCCGCGCTGCCCCACTGCAGGTACGTCAGCGATTGTTGCGATGCAGCCATTAGCGGGGGCTCTGCCTGCCTGGTTAGCGCGGGCCAGCCCTTCGCGGTGGCTCATACGCACAATCAGACTCGGCTATGCGATCCAATTCGCGAGACGGCCTCCCAAGCTCACGGGTATGTATTTCACCGGGGTCAGCCCCTGTTCGCCCCTGTCTTGCGAGAGGAGATTGCTGTCCTCCTGGCGAAGGATGCAATAGAGCCGGTCCCTCCAGCCGAGATGGAGAGCGGGTTTTACAGCCCGTACTTCATCGTGCCAAAAAAAGAAAGGTGGGTTATAGCCAATCCTAGATCTGCGCATTTGAATTGTGTCTTCACAGGCTTCCATTCAAGATGCTCATGCAGAGGCGCATCCTCTGGTGCGTTCGTCCTCAGGATTGGTTTGCAGCAATAGACCTGAAGGACGCGTACTTTCATGTCTCCATTCTTCCACGCCACCATCAGTTTCTGCGGTTTGCGTTCGAGAGTCGAGCTTGGCAGTACAAGGTCCTCCCCTTCGGGCTCTCCTTGTCTCCGCGGGTCTTCACCAAGCTCGCGGAGGGTGCCCTAGCGCCCCTTCGGTTCGCGGGCATCCGCATACTCAATTTTCTCGCGACTGGCTGATTTTATCCCACTCGAGGGAGCAGTTGATTATGCACAGGGACAGGGTGCTCCGGCACCTCGACCTATTGGGGTTTCAGGTCAACCGAGAAAAGAGCAAACTCGCCCGCGTGCAGAGGATCTCTTTTCTCGGGTTGGAGCTGGACTCGGTCACCATGACAGCGCGCCTCTCCGGGGAGCGCGCTTGGCTAATGCTGAACTGTCTGAGAGAGTTCGACAGCAAAATAGTGGTCCCCCTGAAATCTTTTCAGAGGCTCCTGGGGCATATGGAATCCGCAGCCGCTGTCACGCCACTCGGATTACTCCATATGAGACCACTTCAGCACTGGCTTCACGATCGAGTCCCCAGACACGCATGGCACGCGGGCACACACCGGGTGACTGTCACTGCGCTGTGTCGCCGCACCCTCAGCCCTTGGAACGACCCCTCGTTTCTACAGGCCGGTGTGCCTCTGGGACAGGCGTCCTTGCATGTTGTTGTCTCAACAGATGCCTCCAGCACGGGCTGGGGGGGCCGTGTGTTGCGGGCGCCTAGAGCTGCTGGCAGTGTTTCTCGCTCTCCGCCGTTTTTCTCCGGTGCTGGAGCGCCAACACGTGCTGGTCAGGACGGACAGCACGGCGGCGGTAGCGTATATCAACCGTATGGGGGGTATCCGCTCTCGCCGCATGTCTCAGCTCGCCCGCCGTCTGCTCCTCTGGAGTCATCCGCGGCTGAAATCGCTGCGCGCCATTCACATTCCAGGCGAGCTCAACCGTGCAGCCGATGCGCCCTCACGGCAGCCTCTACGTCCAGGAGAATGGAGACTCCACCCCGAGATGGTCCAGCTGATATGGGCGAACTTCGGGGAGGCCCACATCGATCTGTTTGCTTCCTCCGAGAACGCTCATTGCCAGTTGTTTTTTTCCCTGACCGAGGGCTCCCTCGGCACGGATGCACTGGCCCACAGCTGGCCTCGGGGCATACGCAAGTATGCGTTTCCCCCAGTGAGCCTGCTCGCGCAGTTACTGTGCAAGGTCAGGGAGGACGAGGAGCAGGTCTTGCTAGTTGCGCCTCTCTGGCCCAACCGGACCTGGATATCAGAACTCTCCCTCCTCGCGACGCCCCCCCCCCCCCTGGCAGATTCCTTTGAGAGAGGACCTACTCTCTCAGGGACAGGGCACCATCTGGCACCCTCGCCCAGATCTTTGGAATCTCCACGTGTGGTCCTTAGACGCGAGGAAGACTTAGGTAACCTACCGGCTTCGGTGGTTAATACCATCACTCAGGCTAGAGCCCCCTCTACGGGTGCGCCTACGCCCTGAAGTGGAGTCTATTCACTGAGTGGTGCGTCTCTCGCAAAGAAGACCCCCGAAACTGCCAGATCAGCGTTGTGCTTTCTTTTCTTCAGGAGAAGCTGGAGAGCAGGCTGTCGCCCTCCACACTGAAAGTTTACGTGGCCGCTATCTCCGCTCATCATGATGCGATAGATGGCGGCTCTGTGGGAAGGCATAACCTCATCATCCGGTTCCTCAGAGGTGCTAGGCGATTAAATCCACCCCGCCCCCCTCTCATGCCCTCTTGGGATCTCGCCCTCGTTCTCACGAGCTTGCGCGGAGATTTATTCGAACCACTCGAATCAGTATCTTTAAGATTTCTGTCCCTGAAGACAGCTCTGCTGGTCGCGTTGGCATCGATTAAGAGGGTCGGGGACCTGGAGGCATTTTCGGTCAGTGACTCGTGCCTGGAATTCGGACCGGCTAACTCTCACGTTGTCCTGAGACCCCGGCCCGGCTATGTGCCCAAGGTTCCTACCACACCGTTTAAGGATCAGGTAGTGAGCCTGCAAGCGCTGCCCACGGAGGAGGCAGACCCAGCCCTTCATCTGCTGTGTCCAGTTCGCGCTTTGCGAATTTACGTGGAACGCACTCAGAGCTTTTGATCATCTGAGCAGCTCTTCGTCTGTTATGGTGGTCGGCAGAAGGGAAGTGCCGTATCAAAACAGAGGTTGGCCCACTGGATAGTGGATGCCATCTCCCTCGCTTACCAAAGCCAGGGTGAGCCGTGTCCCCCAGGGGTGCGAGCGCACTCCACTCGGAGCATTGCTTCCTCTTGGGCGCGTGCACGCGGTGCCTCTCTAACAGACATCTGTAGAGCTGCGGGCTGGGCGACACCTAACACATTTGCAAGATTTTACAATCTGCGAGTGGAGCCGGTTTCCTCAAGGGTATTAGGTAACCTTTAGTGATTGGGGAAACACTCGGTGAGGTGTTGTAACACGCTTGCTGCGCCATTCTCCTTAACACGGAGGTACGTGCGCCTTTTTTACTCTGTCAGTAAAGTTCCCCGCTTAGGTGAGCCCTGCAGAGATTTCTCCGAGGCCCCCAGCATCTGACTCAGCGGAGGAGTCAGACGCTGGCCCGTTACGTTGTAGGTCTGCCCGCTGGTCAGCCCGCGTTCTGGGTATAGGTGCCCGCTATGTGCGATCCCCGCTGGTGATCCCATATGCATATTTAGCCACGATGCTGTCCCCCTTTTCAGGCAGGACCCGTGTCTTCCCTCACAGCTAACCATCTTATATTCATATGCGTACTCCCCTTTTCAGGGCTAGTCCTTATGTTTTCTTGCCACCAGTCTCCCCACTCGGGCAGCAGGTGGCCTCCGCAGCGTCCTCCCTATCGGGACTGCACGCTTTCCCAACGTACTGTCGTATCAATTCCTAGAAATTACTAGATGTCTTGCGACTCCCGAAAAATATATCTAAATCCGTAAATCTTCTGTTGAAGTGGGACAAGTAAGGGCCAGGGAACACGTTGGAAGACCGCGCCTCCGGTGATGCAGGTGCGCTCACGCTCTACTCAGCCTGGCTAACCTCTCATTGGGGGCAAGGTAAGGTCCATTCATTGTGGCGTTTTCCATACATTTCCCCATAGTGGAATTTTTCCACATAGCATTGAAGTTCCCCTCCCGAAGGGGAACGCTCCGGTTACTAAGGTAACCCTCGTTCCCCGAGGGGGGGAACGGAAATGCTATGTTCCGTTGCCACAATGAATGCCCCTTAGCTGTTGGGGTGAAAGTCTCTTCAGCTCAAATGGATACTCAGCTCTGCTATCGCTGTGCTTTTATTGCCAAATTGATTGCAACAAGCATCAGCTGCGCAAGCTGAAGCTGCCAACTCATTGGCATTTCATTGGCCCGTTTACATACTCTTTCAGATGATTGGCTTTCTGAACGAAATCCCCATAGTGGAATTTTTCCACATAGCATTTCCGTTCCCCCCCTCGGGGAACGAGGGTTACCTTAGTAACCGGAGCGTTTTATGTTTAACCAGTTGTTTTGTATTATTGTATTATAGGACTAAAAATGTATGTTTATAAGCATCTTTAAACACACTTTTAAATGATGATTCTTGTTTTAATTTGGAAATTATTCATAAAAATCACTTTGCCTTTCCAGTCATATGTATTTTCATAGATACTGTAATAAAGGAGTTGTTCTTTTGTACCTTTTATATGAAAACAATTGTGTACCTTCATTTCAGTTGTACCATAAAAGGCACAGAACGGTATCGTAAGAGGTCTTTTCAGTACCATATAAGATACAATTTTTACAAAGGTACAAAACTGTTCCTCAAGGAATATTATTTGTATCATCGTGTACCTTTTTTTCTGAGAGTGCAGACAAATGGTCTTTTGTTTTGACAGCTGAAATTTTGTGAGGGAATAGATTAATATTAATGTATACATGTAAAAATATATAAAATGCTTAGTTATAAAAGTTATATTAATTATAACATTTTTTTAAAATCGGGTGTCATGGTGGCGCAGTGGGTAGCACGATCGCCTGACAGCAAGAAGGTCTCTGATTCAAGCCCCGCTGGGGTCAGTTGGCATTTTTGTGTGGAGTTTGCATGTTCTCCCCGTGTTCGCGTGGGTTTCCTCCGGGTGCTCCGGTTTCCACCACAGTCCAAAGACATGCGGTACAGGTGAATTGAATAAACTAAATTGGCCGTAGTGTATGTGTGTGAATGCAAGAGTGTGTGGGTGTTTCCCAGTGTTGGGTTGTGGCTGGAAGGGCATCCGCTGCGTAAAACATATGCTGGATAAGTTGGCGGTTCATTCCGCTGTGGCACTAGGCACTAAGCTGAAAAGAAACTGAATGAATGAGTGAATTTTACCCTTGAATTGGTTCTTCATCATTGAATTGGTATATTTTTTCACTCTCATTGAGAATGTCTCCTTTTGTGCTGAAAATTGCTTCTATATAATACAAATCTACAGTACAGGAGCCTCGGAAGATAATTCAGCTGATTCCACTGAAACGTTTTGATTTTGTACTTGTGAAGTGTTTAGGTAAACGTCCCATATTAAAAACCTCAACAGAAGAATACTGTACTCATCTTACTGCACAGCATTATAAACAAAGTCTAAATGATGAGTGCATTATTATATTTCCTTTTATGCACGGAGTGATCTAAAACAGTGTTTCTCAACCACGTTCCCGGACGACCACAAACTGCATGTTTTGGATGTCTTCTTTGTCTGTCACACCCATTACAGGTCTTTCGCTGCGTCCCAATTCGCATACTTATACTACACCCTAAAAGTGTGTACTTTTTTTGTGAAGGAAAAATATAAACTTTTGAGTGTGTGACAGAAGAGTATGCAAGCTTTGGGACACACCACTTCCTCATTAACAGATCATTGTGCTGCTTAGTGATGAGTAGGGCCACACGGAATCTGTGCGCGCAGAATTCAGCAGATTTTTTGCCCATCGTTGATTCTGTTTATTAACTGGTGTAAATGTGTGTAAATGTATATTTAATCAAGTTTCAAATTAATTTCAGTAATAATATTGACTAATATGAAAATATTCATGTGATTTATTTACAATACAGTTTGTAAAGTAATATTTTTGGTGTTTTACTAGATATTTTATATGAGAGGCTTGCTTTATTTGCCAAATAACGTGGATCTTATTGGATTCGCATTGTAAACATTAAATAAATGTTAAAAAGTTATTACTTTTTATTTCATATATTAAGATTTTAGTTATGATACTCCCAAAATCATTCCACATGAATCCACAGATTTTTAACAAAATACTCTGCTGAAATAGCAAAAAATGTCCGCAGATTCCGTCTGGCCCTAGTGATGAGCCCTGTTAATCATCCACACATCCACATTTCTGTCATATTTAGTTTCCTACCTTATTGTTTAAGTCACAAGACTTTTGTCTACGCAAAGTCAGACCTTACTGCCCTAATTATTCATTCGTTCATCTTTTCGGCTTAGCCCTTTTATTAATCTGGGGTCGCCACAGTGGAATGAACCGCCAACTTATCCAGCATATGTGTTACGCAGCGGATGCCCTTCCAGCTGCAACCCATCTCTGGGAAACATCCATAAACACTCATTCACACACATACACTACGGACAATTTAGCCTACAGTTCACCTATACCACATGTCTTTGAACGTGTGGAAACCCACGCAACCACAGGGAGAACAGGCAAACTCCACACAGAAATGCCGGCACTCGAACCAGCGACCTTCTTGCTGCGAGGCGAACATGCTACCCACTACGCCACCGTGGTGCACTATCCTAATTAAACAATTCAAAATTAAGACATGATCATGTTTTATTATAGTAAAATAAGCATAATCTAGAGGCCTTTGCCTTTCATATAAGCCACTTCTGATACCAAATGATCAACTAGAAGTCAAGTTATTATTTGCTGTTCTTAAAACTTGGATAGGCGACAAGGCTTGTCAGGTAGTGTAAATATGCCAGTAGTCTTATTACTAGTCAGCTTTTTGGTGAACGTTTGAATTTGGTTGTTCAAACATTCATTTGTTGCTCCTGTAAATTCCTGAAGTGTGTGTGTGTGTGTGTGTGTGTAGAACAGGCTTTAGCATCAAAATGTGAACACAATGTCAAAATCTGATTTTACAAACATATGCTCAGGAGCAATGCATATGCAAATGATTGATTTATAAGTCATCGTGCATCCAAAACATTGCATTCCAAACGCGTGCACATTTTCTTTCATCCACGGGACACAAAAGATGCTATGCAAAACGTCCCGAAGCTTTTATCCATTAAAGAAAAGATGCACCTTGAGGCAACATATTTGAATATGAATGAGATGCAAATGAGAGGACTTCTCTTTTTTCCAAGCTAATAGTGAATCAAATTTTAAGCCTTTTCCCAAAAGCAAAAAA
Source organism: Danio albolineatus (assembly GCA_903798035.1). Classification (NCBI taxonomy): domain Eukaryota; kingdom Metazoa; phylum Chordata; class Actinopteri; order Cypriniformes; family Danionidae; genus Danio; species Danio albolineatus. The sequence continues at coordinate 3,237,961 of CAIGQQ010002949.1, read as the reverse complement.
ATGGCAAGCGGCAGAATGTCGGCTAAACATTTGCTTTGTTGTAAAAACATGCAGGTTTGGGTGGACATGAGGGCGACAGAATAATGTGTTATATTATGCTGGGGGTCTTTAACATCTTACCATCATATAAGCAGTATTTTTGGCTCCAAATAAGAAGCGATGTAAAAGTGTTTCTCCTTGTTTTGCGCTACTAAAATAAAGTTCCTCTTCAACGACAGGCCTGGATCCTACATTTCCGATTCTACAAAGCCATTTATGTTAATCATCACGCTGCGCTTGGAGAAAGACCTCGCACACTGATGCACTTATTTAAATTTCCCTGACCTTTCTGTCAGGTTGAAATGGTCCAGGCATTAATTAGGCCTTCTCTCGCCCACAGAATATCGTCCGCCGTTTAGCATAACATTCTCTGCTAGTTCTGACATTTTTTTTTTCTCCAAGGTGCGTGAATTCTCACTGTTCAACCAATTTTCGAACACGTTTCAGAATAAATGTAAAATTCCACGAAGGAACATGCAGGATGAGACCAACATGGTTATTTGACACCTTGAATCTCTGTAAAAGTGAACAAGGAAGCCTTTGGTGATGAAATTCAGAATTATTGATGCCAGCCGTTAACAACACTGGTTAGATGATACTTTACTAGTAACTTAAGTATTTTTGACATCTGTATTACATTTATACAGTCTATATTGTTCATATTAACATTCATTCAATCATTTTTCTTCAGCTTAGTCCCTTTATTCATCAGGGGTCGCCACTGTGGAAAGAACTGCAAACTTATCTGCCATATGTTTTACACAGTGGATGCTCTTCCAGCTGTAACCCATTAGTGGGAAACACCCACACACACTCATTCACACACATACACAACGGCCAATTTAGTTAACCCAATTGACCTATAGCATATGTCTTTGCACTGTGGGGGAAACCGGTGCACCCGGAGGAAACTGACACCAACTTAGGGAAAACATGCAAACATCACACAGAAATGCCAACTGGCTCAGCTGGGACTTGAACCAGCAACCTTCTTGCTGTAAGGCAACTGTGCTAATTAATATACTAATTATATACTAATTAATGTATTCATTAAAAACATTAACTGCTCAAAATGAATAACGGTGGCAGGATTTGAAATAAAGTAGGCCTGCACTGTAAAAAAATATCAGCAAATTATGCAAACTTTTGATGGAAAAGTTGGAAAAAGTGACTTTTTATGAACACTTGGGGACTGAGGTGATTTTGGGGCCTCTGAAACCCTGTTCAGATCACACGAATTTGTCACGATTTCCTTTACGTAGGGTCTCGTGGGGATTCGTAACCGACAAATGGGCATCGTTTCTTCTCATGTAATGTGGCATAGTTCACAACAACCGATACCATGCCTGCGACACCTCGAGACACCATCGCATGAAGTCTAGCATGTTTGATTTTTTCTTGTTCTTCATGATGAGTTCTGTTTTGTGGGTGACATTTCCGCAGTCATATGCTGCTGTTAATGCTGGTCAGGTAATTTAAAAAAATAGGCTGCATATTTAGCCTACTTCTGGGTGAGTCACGGTTGGAAAAGATCAATCATTGGTTATGCGAACTTTAACTAGCTTTTCTATTAAGGTGTTTTAAGCCATTTTATCTGACAGACTGGCACAAATATGCAGACATCTTCATTCTCATAACAAGTTCTAAGAGTTCTCTTATCGTTCCAACAGAGTTTGTTCTTCCGAGGTAATCTGGGAACACGTTCAGTGCTGCGAATACATTGCAAAAGTAATTTCCTGCTCATTCAAATTTGTCATTAATAGTGAAAACAGTTTAATATCGGCTTCTCTGAAACTGTGAATATTTAACTTTCATTTTATTTAGGCTAGATTATTATTTTATTTAACGAACTAAAACAAACTCACAGCAATATGTGTTTCGGCGCTGAGGCATACAGCAGACTTGTTTTGAAGTGCTTCACCTCAAATGTTATTTGGGATTCTTGTTAATAGAGAACTGACCAACAAAAGCTACATTAAAATTAAGATAAAAATTATAACAAACGAAATTCGCTTCAAAAAGATTTTTTTTCCAAGTAAAATATACGAATTCTATTTTTGTTTGTGCCCCTCCACTACTTAGCTGTGCGGGTGGAGGATTTGTTTCGCTCTGAGGAAAATAAGGATCACAGGAATGCTTCACTGTGATTGTATCACAAATCCCAGATATATTATTTGCTAATTTTTAAATATGTCATGAAACCCACACCAACACAGGGAGACACAGGGAGAACATTCAAACTCTACACAGAAACGACAACTGACTCAGCTGGAGCTCGAACCAGTGACCTTCTTAATGTGAGGCGACCACTGAGCCACCGTGTCGCCACCAGGAAATGTTAGATCTTTTTTGCTCATGGTTCAGAAATGTGATTGAAACCGTGAGTTTTGTGAACTGACTAGCAATTTGTGTAGAAAACGGAACTTTTGATATTAAATTCATATCGTGTAAATCGTTAAAATGCAAAAAGCAGTTATTTCTATCGCAACAAAATGGGCCACCTGACTAATCAGAGCAGAGTAGGCTCTTAGAAAGGCAGGGTTTAAAGAGACCACGTGAAAACGGCAAAACATACGACCCGAAACCACGAAGTAAAAAAAACAAACATTTTATTAGTCAATGTGTTTGGTCCCAGAAGTTGAAACGCCTCTGTGTAGTTTTGATTTTCGTTTTAAAGTTCAAACTTCTCAGTGCTGACATGCATAATGCCTTTAACGAAATCTCCACACAGTTTACAGAATATACCGTATTAGCCTCAGAAATGTGTTCACTTTTTTGCAGCATGTAAACGACAACTTCCCTTTAACCAAAGCTCATCCTGTTATATCTGAGGGGACGGGACCGTCAGCAGACCGGTGGACTTCATCTTGTTCATTCCACCGTCCAGGACGCAAACACGAGGGAAGTTCACCTTCACCAGATGAGTCGCAAACTACAGCAGAAAAGAAAGAAAGAGAAAATTCGTGATTAACGTGTGTGTGATTATTATTCATTCATTTTCCTGCTTGGGTGTCATGTCTTCTGCTTGTTAGTTTTACATGTATGAACGCATCGTAAAGTGATTAATATATTGATCTTGAAAAAGAGTCACGAGGCTGAAAAACAGTATTGATGAGTATAGAGAGATGAACTGTGGGCTTACAGTGATTGCGTTCTTCATGACGCTGCTGAGGATGACGATGACGCGGAATCTGTATCCGGCCAGGCTGCTGCTGGCAGGACACTGGAGCAGCTCTCCCTCCGGCCCAAACGTGGAGGTGTATGGAATATTAATGCTGCCGTAGATGTGGCCACGACTGAAGCTGCACACCCGCAGTTAAGGAGCACAATAAAAAAAATTATAATAATAAAAGCATGAAATAATGAGTTGATTTTGTTACAGTTGGGAAAGAAGCATTTCTAAATCCTATAATAAACAAAACGAAATTCAACAGAACAGAAAGCATCGACAAATAATGTTTTTTTTATTTATTCATTCATTTTCTTGCCGGCTTAGTCCCTTTATTTATCCGGGGTCGCCACAGTGGAATGAATCGCCGGATTTTTTAAATTACTAAAAATTTTTAAGAATAATAAAAAAATTAAAAAAACAAACAAAAAAAAGTAAAGAATTTTTACATTAAAAAAAGTATTCAAACAAAGCAACATACATACAGTAATAGCTCGTATTTCTAAATCCCATATTTAAAAATACACAAACTGAAATATATAATTAAAAACTATATTAAAACTGTTTTAAAGGTATTGGCAACCACAGCCACATTCTAAAGTCATGTCCTAAATTAGGAAACTATTGGAAAGAGGTATTTGATGCTCTTAAGGAAATCTTATTTTTTCCTCTCTCATATTTTATTTATTTAATTTAAAAAAATTATTAATTTAATTATTTATTATTTTCCCAGAGATGGGTTGTGGCTGGAAGGGCATCCGCTGCGTAAAACAAATGCTGGATAAGTTGGCGGTTCAATCCGCTGTGGCGACCCCGAATTAATAAAGGGACTAAGCCGAAAAGAAAATGAATGAATGAATGAATAATTATTTATTATTATTAACTTTAATATTATTATTTAACTATTTTAATATATGTACTGTATATACAGGTATATAAAGTTGAAGTCAGAATTATTAGCCCCCCTGAATTATTTTGGTTTAATGGAGAGAATTTATTTTATTTTTTTTTTGCGTAAAACATATGCTGGATAAGTTGGCGGTTCATTCCACTGTGGCGACCCCTGATTAATAAAGTGACTATACAGATAGTTATAGACAGTTATAGATAAATGATAACCGATGAGGAAACACGCATGGGCATACATAATTCATTCATAGAAAGAACAGACAGAAAATTGATGGATTTATGTCGAATATTAGCATCTTTGACCCAGTTGAAATGCAAATCAAAGTATAAATAGCAGAAGTGAACAAACAGATTTTCCCTATACCAGCAAATATTAACCCAACACCAGATATAAAAGCAGACACAAACTTGGGCTGGGCGATTTGGCCTAAAATCCAAAATCTCAATTAGTTGAACTTTTCAACAAGATTACGATTAATGAACGATTATTTTATTTATTTATTTTGTCTTTGTTGTTCACTGACATGTTTTGTACAGTAAAAATGCTCACATTTTACAAGTGAGAGATTTCTAAATGAAGGGTGCATTACTTGATTTTAAAATAATTGATAATAATCTCCTATCTATGATTATTTATTGAACATCGACTTTGAACAACTGATATTAAAACACACATTGCACAAAACGAATTTCACTTGCTTATAAAAAGTGAAAATAAACACTTTGCACTTTTGTAAACAAAATAAATTATTTTCAGTGTTTCTCATATTAAAAGTAGAAAATAATCAGCATGTCTTCTGACTAAAATAACTCTTATTATTATTATATCCTGTAATAATATTTTAAACAGTGCATTTGAGTGCACACGTGGTGAGGTGAGTAATTGAAAAAAATTGACCTGGAAAAATTGTATCGATTACTGGTGGTGAATGTCAATGTCGATGTTGATTACTTTTCGATTAATCAGCCAGCTCTAACACTAACCCGCTATATTGTCATCACCAATGACTAAATCTCCAAAGGACAGGTGAAAACATTGGTGAATTGTAGCTCTGACATGGACATGTTATAAATGACTGAAAAGTGCTCAGTTTGTGATCATATTTCTGTTTTTTTCTGTTGATATGTGGTCCAAATATTTGTAGCTTGAAACGGATGGGAAAAAAATTACACCACCCCGTCCAAACTTTTAGGATACTGTGTATAAGATCTGCACAATCCAAATGCACAACACTTTACCTTGTTTACCTCACTCAAAGGATTGACAGACCTCCTGCGCATAGGTTGCTAAGCCACGATTGGTGTGTGGCCAATATAGTCTATTCAATTCACCTATACCACATGTTTTTGTACTGTGGGGGAAACCGGAGCACCCAAAGAAACCCCACACGAATATGGGGAGAACATGCAAACTCCACACAGAAATGCCAAATGGCCTAGCCGGGACTTGAACCCACGACCTTCTTGCTGTGAGGAGACAGTGCTAACAACTGAGCCACCGCCCTGCCAAATGTAGTTTGTTTTGTTTCATTATCTGACGGATAAAGAGTCCATGTCACGCACATGTTCCTGAATGAAACTGTAGAGCATTATGAGGTTCGCCACTAATGTGAGCATTACGGCGTATTAAGAAACTAGCCTGAGGTGCTTTTGAGTACATATGTTGTGGTAAGGCATCTAAGCGCTGCGCAATCTCTCGTAAGCTCTTGAGCAGGCCATTTGTAACTGTGTCAGGTGAAGTTCACTGGATTTACAGAACAAACTCCAAACTGATCCACGGCTTTTGTGGAAAGCGGCCAGCTCCGTCCTAAAACCACAGCAGGACTACACTGTCAAAAATAGCCCGAAATTAACAGTTTTCCCTATTTTGTGATTCGTTTTTATTTTTTCCTATTTATTTATGCTTTTGAATTGCATTATGGGACGTTGATCTTCCTTCTGACAACATTTAACCTTAAAAAGTGATTTTTATAATAGTTTAAATCGATACAATGGCTGGGTTGGTGTTTTATATCACCCTACAATTAAACTGAAAGTATATTTTAGGGCAGCGGTTCTCAAACTTTTTCCACCGAGTACCACCTCGGAAAAAAATTGTCTCTCCAAGTACCACATAATGACCAGTATTGAAATACAGTAGCATAGTAGGCCTAATTAAGCAGCACTGCACAGTTCAAAAAGGAGACAAATAATTCCAATTATTAAGAATATGTATAATTGTCAGCCACTTTAAACAATATAAATAGTTTGAACATTAACTGAGCTTGCAGACAAAAAAAACCGTAACCGTTTAAATAAAAAAAATGTGCTTTTAAAAGTAATTTAAGAATGGCGTGGTTTTTAAAAAGTACAAAGAAAACTGCTGTACATGTAAAGTATTAATGTAAAGTAGCCTATTTACCAAAATCTGGAAATGATGCTTGGACCTGATGAATATAGGCTATATGTCATTTACGTATATATACACATTCTTTTATACATTTTGAGATATTTATTGCATGTACAGATGACATATTTGTACATCTTTGAAATCTAAATGTTATTTTGTATTTTAATATGATTTGGAATTACATATTTAAATTAGAAATTAGATCTGCTTACTGCTCGTCATTTACAGTAGGCCTGTGTGTGTCAGAAAAGCCAGAGATTAAATGCACAAATTCCATAGTCTGTTGATTTTTTTATTCTGATTGGCCGGAGGGTGTGCACTATTTTCATTGAACCACACAGGTAGTTCCAGTCAGTTTTGATCACAGTTCGAAATAAGTGCGCTTCTCCCAAACAATTAGAGTTACCATAGCAACTAGCATGTGCTGCACAGGAAACCAATGAGTACTGTTAATGGCGGACGGGAAATCAGCAAAGTTATAAAAATACTCATCAATTATGCTACAAAGTCAAGTTTGAAGAGTTTCAAGCGAGAATATAGTTATTTTAAAGTCAAATTGGCAGTTACGGATATCGCGTGTATAAAAATGATGGAAGCTCCAGGAGGTGAGCAGCAGCTCCGCGAACCTCCGCAAGTGCCGCGCGCCTCGTTCTCTTCCTCTGCGCCAAGCAGATTGACTTAACATCTGATGACGCGATGCACTAAAGTAAACATTCTAAGCACTCCGGTGTAATGTACGCTTCAGGGAACAGCCAATGCTGTCTGATCATGGTGTTATCGTACGCGTCAAAGGGTTAAAAAGTGTGTTCATTTTATTCTTTTATTATTCAGCGATTCTTCCGCGTACCACTAGAAGAAAGCCCACAGTACCACAGTTTGAGAACCACTGTTTTAGGGTATTTTACACATTTATTTCATTCATTCATTTTCTTTTCGGCTTAGTCCCTTTATTAATCCGGGGTCGCCACAGCGGAATGAACCGCCAACTTATCCAGCATTTTGTTTTACGCAGCGGATGCCCTTCCAGCCACAACCCATCTCTGGGAAACACATCCATACATTCTCATTCACACACATACACTACGGACAATTTAGCTTACCCAATTCACCTGTACCGCATGTCTTTGGACTGAAACCGGAGCACCCGGAGGAAACCCACGCAACCACGGGGAGAACATGCAAACTCCACACAGAAATGCCAACTGGCCCAGCCGGGGATCGAACCAGCGACCTTCTTGCTGTGAGGCGAACGTGCTAACCACTCGGCCACCGTGGCGCCCACATTTATTTCTATCTATATATTAATTCTTATTTATTATACTATTTCAAAGTACTAAATTGTCAATAAAAGTCACTGTGTTAAACTGTAGAGTTGAATTTTCAACATCAAAAGTCGACAGAGCAGAGATCAACATCCCACAAAGCAACTCACAACCGTAAATAAGCGAAAAACACGAAACACAGAATCTGTTAATTAAGAGATTTTTTTTTTGCAGTGTAGAAAAAAAGCAGAACAGAACGTGCAGATCAGACTCCGAGACGTGGATAGAATATGACGCTTGTGTCAGCGTCTCAAAAAGAAGCACTAAATGAAACGCAGCAGGTGAACAGAAAGAAAAAAAAAAAAGACGAGGACAGAGAAAGAGTGCAGAGTGTAATTCAATAATAACTCTTTTTAACAGCGTTCCTTCTGCAGATAAAGTTACAGTCAAATTTCCTAGCTACATTTGGACAGAAAATGACTAGGAGAGGGAAGTTTTCAGAAATTAGACTTGAATACATAATAGAAAAAATTCACATTAATCATAAGTTCATGCAGATTTTAAACAGGCATTAAAGCAGAGAGCTCTTTGTCTAACATTCGTATGAAATATTGATACGGTTATAAATGGTGCAGAATGCAAAATGAGAGGATGGAGAATATCTACAGTTGCAGTCTGAGTTATTAGCCCCCCTGTATATTTCGTCCCTCAATTTCTTCTTATCTGAAAGTTTTTTTTTTCAACACATTTCTAACCACGATAGTTTTAATAACTCATTTCTAATAACTGATTTCAGTAACACTTCATAATAACTACACACTATGAATCATCTATTAAGCATTAGCAAATAGTTCATTCCTTATTTGTTAATCATTAACTCTACATTAACAGACGTTAGTAAGCAGTTTTTAACTGAAGCTACAAATGCTGTGTTCTTGACTCATAAGCACATGTATAATGTGCTTAATAACTGTATTTCCATACTTTATTACATATTAATAGTTAATTATTAAATTCATTATTGAATTATTTACAAACCGTTTGTATTGAGGAGTAGTTGGTGGCTTTTAGGATTATTCAGAATCTATTCAAATCAACATGTATATATTTTATTATTCAGGCATATAGGTATGGTTACTATGCATGTTAATAAATGCTTTATTAACTCAACTTCATCCAGTTTTGTGAACTAATCTAAAGTGAGGACTATTTATGCTTCTTAAATCCCTTATAAATGACAATTAAAGACTCAGCGTCAAATGAACAGTAAATGTTTGTTTATCTTAAAAATATAATTACTGTAAAGTTTAAACATTGCAGAATCAGAGGAGTGTCAAAATAAAATTGGATAAAACAACAACAACAACAACAACAACAACAACAACAACAACAACAACAACAATAAAACACATAAGTATTAACAGCTTTTATGCTATATTCACCATGCAGTGTTTTAATCTGCCTGAAAGCCTTGCATGCATTTATGAGGACTTCTTGTGTGCTGTCGTGTGTCTACTTACAGCGGCAAACCTCTTAAAACAAATCAACCACAGTAATGCTTTCCCACACTCCATTGGTCTGTCACGACTACTATAACTTTTAGTGATCTGTTTACAGCTGCGCAAGAAAAGTCTGACATGCAGACTACCTTCCCCCACATGGTGGAAACCATCATTCAACATCCGAGCCATTAGGTGGTGCTTACAAAGTGGTGACCCCGACGTGATTCGCATACAACATCAAAACAATTTGTAAACAAGAGTCATCATACCTGGCAATGTAGACACACAGAGACTCGGTGGAAGGTTCATCTGATTACAGAATTGACTACAGAATTCATTTACTCAATTCACCTACTGTATAGCGCATGTGTTTGGACTGTGGGGGAAACTGGAGCACCCGGAGAAAACTCACACCATCATGGGAGCAAACTCAGAAATGCCAACTGGCCCAGCCAGAACCTGACGAGCGACCTTCTTGCTGTGAGGCGACAGTGCCAACAACTGTGCCCACATTAATGCATTAAAGAGCTAAAAAGCTTAATCTCTTGTATCCCAAAGTAAACAAGGAAAACTACACAAAAACACTTTTGTGCAGGGTCACAACTGTACTTAACAGTAAGACTAAAAAGGATACTCTTCAAGGCTCCTGATGTCCACCGCAAGAATTTTGGGTTTCCCAGTCCTGGCCCTCTTGACGGGAGTTTTAAAGAAAGCTGGTCCACTCAGCTCACACAGGTCAATGAGGTCTTCCACAGAAATACGCGGAGACACTTCTGCTTTCAGCTCGCTCAGCTTGAGTGGCTCACGGCTCTGAGGGTGAAAAAAAAAATGCAGTGAAACAACAGATTTTTTAGTAGAAGTGAGAGAAAGTGAAGTGTGGGATGAAGCTTTGGTGTCGAGCATGAAAACAGTGTAGAGTCATGAAGTATATTTAAAGAAACCGCAGGCATATGTTCAGTTCCTATATTCTGATGACTCTGGTATCCCCCAAGGACATGTACTTGGTCCGACAACGTTCTCTATTTACAACAAATAACCTCATTCTCTCATCCCAGTGCACTGCATTTCTTTTTCTCTTCCTTGTCGACATAAAATCATTGCTGGTTTTCATGCCTCTATCAGTTTTCACCTCTGTGATCTCATATCCCTCTGATATCTCAACTTGAATGAATAATCAACACCTCAAGCTCAACCTGTCAAGACTGAGCAGCGCTCAAGGAGGCTTTCCAACTCAGTCTCTCTCCAACTCAGATGAAAAAGCACAGTTGTTAGCTTGAGGTGAGTAAAAGGTCTTGAAGTCGTACAAGATGACCAGCACAGCTCAAAAATCGCAAAAAATATGTAAAAAAATTGCAATAACATCATGATGCAAAACGATGCTCTTTATTGAACTCAATTTCTTGTTTGATCTTTATACCACACCGCAGAGGCTAAGATTAGTGCGCTTGACCCTAATCCTTTAGAAACCAAGCAAACTTTGTTTAAATCTGTTTTCTGTTCAAGTAGTCAGCTTCAGCTTCAAGTTAACACTTTTTTTCTGCATTACTAGCTGTTTTTTATTCAAGAGACAGCTTGCGAGTCTACCTGGATGTGCAGCATGACCCCTCAAGGGTATCCAAAATACTGCTGCTTAATTCACAATTCACCGCCAGAAATACTGTCACAGGCTGTTTTCAGGAAACTTAATTTTCAAAGCAAAGTCAACTAATCTATTAAAAATTTAGTAAACCTGTTTACCTTTTAAGTAATGTCAACTAATCACTTCAAAAACAATAGGCTAAGTCAGTATTTTCAAAGGAATGTCAACTAATCACTTTAAAAACAACAGGTTTACTCAATTTTTAAAAGTTGTGTCCACTAATCACTTTAAAAACAACAGATTTACTTAATTTTTAAAAGTTATGCCAACTAACTGCTTTAAAAACAACACGTTTACTCAATTTGTCAAAGTAAAGTCAACTAATCACTTTAAAAACAACTGGTTTACTCAATTTGTCAAAGTAAAGACAACTAATTACTTAAAAAAAACAACACGTTCACTTAATTTTTAAAAGTTATGTCAACTAACTGCTTTAAAAACAACACATTTACTCGATTTGTCAAAGTAAAGACAACTAATCATTTTAAAAGTAGCAGGCTTACTCAATTTTTAAAAGTTATGTCAACTAATGACTTTTAAAAATTGAGTAAACCTGTTGTTTTTAAAGTTATGTCAACTTTAAAAACACCAGATTTACTCAATATTTTTCAAAGAAAAGTCAACTAACTGTTTTAAAGGTAAACAGACTTACTCAATTTTTAAAAGTCAACTAATCGCTTCAAAAACAGGTTTACTCAATTTTTAAAGTCATGTCAACTAATCACTTTAAAAACAGCAGGTTTACTCAGTTTTTAATGTCAAGTCAACTAATCGCTTCAAATACAACAGGTTTACTCAATTTTTAAAGTCAATTCAACTAATGGTAAAAACACAACTCAAGTAGCAGATAAACTTACACAAGCTATGGCTCATGTCTCAGAATGGTTAAACCAGTCCTGTTTAAAACTCAATGTAAACAAAGCAGTTGCAATGTATTTTTCTAAAACAAACATAGCAAATAATTTAACAGATATCTACGTGGCTGGGGATAAAAAAAAAAAATTGTGTCTGAATTCAAATATCTTGAAGTCTTAATTGACTCAAAATTAACTTTTAAATCACAAATTAAAAAGGTCTGCAACCGTGTCAAATTTAATATGTCTAATTTCCGGTTCATAAGGTCATACCTATCACTGTAGGCAGCTAAAATATTCATGCACTTAATGATTTTTTCACATTTAACCTACTGTCTAACAACCTGGTCACAGACAAACATAACAACACTAAAGCCCATAGAGTCACTATACAAACAGGCAATTAAAATATTGGATAAAAAGCCACTAAGACATCATCATTGTACCATTCTACAAAATTATAAGCTGGGAAAATTTCAGAAAGTATTCAAATATTTGTCTGATGTATAAGATTATTCATGGTCTGTCATCTCCTCCTCTCAGTCAGTTCGTAAACATAAGGAACATCACACACAGAGCAACACGAGGGGCAGCCAGAGGAGATTGCATTGTCCCACTCAGGAAAAGTGCCTTCAGACAGGGTGCCTTTTCAGTTACAGCTGCACAGGAGTGGAACTCTGTCCCTGGCAGCATCAGAGACATAACCTCTTATATTACGTTCAAAAAACATTTAAAAATCTGGTTTATAGAGCATCAGACGTGTCCACATGCCTAGCTTGAACCGACCCAGCATGTTAACTCTTGTGCCTGCCATCTTATTGATTTTTTTAAATGTGTTTGAACTATTCTTATCTTTGGTACATATTGTTGGTGTTTTTAGTTTAATTTGTGCATTTACATTATTTATTAAGGTTTACAATGTCTATTTTAGCACTTCTTAACTATGCTTGTTTAATTGTGTAATTGTGGATTGTTTTTTTTAGGTTGGCAATTTTAACATCTGTCCAGGGACTACAGATGAAAAATAGCCTTCTGGCTAATTCTGGTGCATTTGCAGAAATGCTTATTAATGTACACTGTCCCTGCCAAATAAACAAATAAACTAAACTAAACTAAACTAATCACTTCAAAAACAGCAGGTATACTCAATTTTTAAAGTCAAGTCAACTGATCGCTTTAAAAGCAGCAAAGTAAAGCTTAAGTAAAGTTACCACCAGAAATTCTGTCAAAGGCTGTTGTCAGAAAACCTCAGAGTTGCATTTAGGTCTGCACGGGATGCTGAAACTTGCTTGAATCTAAAACCTTTTTTTTTCTTCTGGCCTGCCATTGCAACCAATGCCCTGAGCCCCTGCTATCTTATCATTATCAATCCCCGTTTTCCCCAGCCTAATTGGGGCAATTAGCTCCATCCTGTCTCCACATGCAAGGAGGAGTCCACCTGTCTGGAAATGTCTCCATCTGTGCTCCATCCCAATCGTTAACAGAGCAGCAAATGGACCATTTGAACTCAAAAGAAGACTATTCATTTTCACATAAATATTATTTCTCCCACTTGACTAAACAGCATAGCAATACAGCAATATCTTGGCTCTAATTGGCACTTCAGGTTCAGGCACTTCAGATCTTTATTAGAAAGAACCAATTTAATACGCACAATAGGAGCGGATGGCAATCAATGTGCCAGTATGTCCTCCCTAAACAGCAACCCTGGACATCAATCATGGATTCAATTTCCAGAAATGGATTAATTTAACTTAATTTGCTTTGGCTAAAACCATCAAATTTGTAAAAGCACTTAAATTAAGTTTCTTTATGTGCATCTATGCTTCTTGAAGTACCATTACCATCTATTTTTGCATTGCACAAATGTTGTTGTTTCTTTTTTCTTTTTTGCTTCATTGGAATGGTACAAAACTTACAAAAACTTTAAGTAAAGTCAACTAATCACTTTAAATGCAAACAGGTTTACTCAATTTGTCAACGTAAAGTCAACTAATTGCTTTAAAAGCAACAGGTTTACTCAATTTTTAAGTAAAATTAACTATTTAATGTAAAGGCAACAGGTTTACTCAATTTTTTGTCAAAGTAAAGTCAATTAATCTCTTTAAAAGGCAACAGGTGTACTCAATTTTTGTCAAAGTAAAGTCAACTAATCACTTTAAATGCAAACAGGTTTAAAAGCAACAGGTTTACTCAATTTCTAAGTAAAATCAACGAATAAATGTAAAAGCAAAAGGTTTACTCATTTTTTGTCAAAGTCAACTAATTGCTTCAAAAGAAACAGGTTTACTCAATTTGTCAAAGTAAAGTCAACTAATCGCTTTAAAAAGCAACAGGTTTACTCAATTT
>CAIGQQ010002949.1:3192451-3223839 GCA_903798035.1 Danio albolineatus | reverse complement strand
AGTAAAGTCAACTAATCGCTTTAAAAAGCAACAGGTTTACTCAATTTCTAAGTAAAATCAACGAATCAATGTAAAAGCAACAGGTTTACTAAATTTTTGTCAAAGTACAGTCAACTAATCACTTCAAAAGCAACAGGTTTACTCAATTTTTAAAGTAAAATCAACTAATCACTGTAAAAGCAACAGGTTTGCTCTTTTTTTAAGTAAAGTCAACAAATGGCTTTTAAAGCAATGGGTTTACTCAATGTTTAAGTAAAATCAACCAATCACTGTAAAAGCAACAGGTTTACTAATTTTTTAAAAAGTAAAGTCAACAAATGGCTAAAAAGCAACGGGTTTATAATTTTTTTTTAAGTAAAATCAATTAATCAATGTAAAAGCAACAGATTTACATTTTTTATTTTTTATTTGTCAAAGTCAACTAATCATTTTAAAAGCAACAGGTTTACTCCATTTGTCAAAGTAAAGTCAACCAATGGCTTTAAAAGCAACCAATCGCTTTTTACACTGTTCTGTAAGATGTTATATATTTATGACTCTTACCTAATTACTATTTGTAAAATTCCAAGAAACATAAATAATAACAACAACAACAACAACAACAATAATAATAATAATAATAATCAAGTAATTTTTTAAGAAATCATTCTAATAAACTTTAAAATCAATCCAAACTTTAAGCGCTCAGGGTGTTTTTATATAAAGTAAATGTAATAATTGTTCAATTGATTATCTTATGCTTGTACAAAGTGCCACGCGACATACACCGTCACGCCAGCCCTCACAACAATGGGCATTATTGCTGTATCCCCACTCTTTTGAGTCCAGGACTCTGAAACAAAGGGCAACTGCACAGAAAGGGCAGCGGGTTGCGGGAATATCTCGTAAATGTCAATGTTCAGTAGCCCATGAAATCAGTCCAATCAGTCACGGAGTACCAGCCTCCCACAGAGTGCAGCCAATTACCCATGAGGTCACCTTAGCAATGGAGGTACGTTTGAGGAATGGAGGAACGGCTGATGTCCAATGGATTCTGCTATTAAAGTGCATAAGATCCACAGAGCATTCTCATCATTGCCTAAAGGAGGCCCTTGTGCCCTGGCTTCAGAAACTCTAAGTGCAGGCAAGAGTCTTGACCTTTTATTATCAGTGGTGACATTTCAATAGGCCGTCGACTTGCCTGTTTGGATGCTCTGTGCTTTTTAGACCACTGAGCTGGTCTGATGCGAAAATGGATGAATGTTTCATCTCAAAGCTCTGAAGAGCTGGCTTGTGGAGAAACGGAGAAATAATCAAATCCATGCAAACATTCCTGCGGGTATTTACGGTCTGTAAAGGATTACCAGCGCAAATCTGAAAACAAGCTTGTGTTTGAAAGGCTTAGCATCTACATGACAGGTGCCGTTGGAGGATGTATGTTATCTTTTATCAGAAATGATGAAGGATGGAGATCTGGCGTATAATCAGTCATGTGCTGGATTCAGTGATGATCTGTTAGTGTGTGTGTGTGAGAGAGACGCATTAAAACATATGACATGTGGCTAAGCTTGAACAGGTGATTCACACTGCAGAATCTTAAGGAAAGTCTGGATCGGAACAAACAGACATATACAAGACTTAACGGTTGTCAGTCTGGAGTGAGTTATTTCATTTCTTTAATATGGGTCAATAAGAGCTCAATGTTAAAATGGTGATATGTTGGGCCACATAATCAAAGCTGTTGGAATCATTTTAAAAATGTTGTTGCATGCATAATTATCGGCTCACATGGATTACTTTTTGTTGGTATAAAAAAATGGGCTTTTACATTTTACATTTGTCTGATGCCAAGGGCCTGCCTAAATGACAATATTTATTTCTGAAATATAAAGACACTTTCATATACAATATACAGGCACATATGCTATACTATTTGTGATCAAATATTTATAGAAGTTAAATAAGTTTTATGAACAACAAATAACCAAATAATAACTTGAATTCTAGTTGAACATTTGGTATCAGAAGCGGCTTATATGAAAGGCAAAGGCCTCTAGATTGTACCTTCATAAAATATGATCATGTCTCGATTTTTCATTATTTAATTAGGACAGTAAGGTCTGACTTTGCTTAGACAAAAGTCTAGTCACTTAACAGAAATAATGTCCAGTATAGAATATAAAGTCATGGTGCAGTGGAAAAAGAATGAATATTGTGTATGACTCCCATGAGCTTGGAGGACTGCATCCATACATCTCTGTAATGACTCAAATAACTTATTAATAAAGTCATTTGGACTCTCTAGAGATCATCAAGATTATTTGGATTCATCCTCAATGCCTCCTCCTTCATCTTACCCCAGACATGCTCAATAATGTTCATGTCTGGTGACTGGGCTGGCCAATCCTGGAGCACCTTGACCTTCTTTGCTTTCAGGAACTTTGATGTTGAGGCTGAAGTATGGGAATAAGCGCTATCCTGCTGAATAATTTGCCCTCTCCTGTGGTTTGCAATATAATGGGCAGCACAAATGTCTTGATACCTCAAGCTGTAGATGTTTCCATCTACTCTGCAGATCTCTCGTACACCCCCATACTGAATGTAACCCCAAACCATGATTTACCTTCACCAAACAGAGGATTTGTTAGAAAAATCTACCTTCCGCCATTTTCCCAAATGATCAACTAGAAGTCAAGTTATTATGTGTTGCTCTTACAACTGGGATTGACGACTAAACTTTTGTCAGCCAGTCAGGCGCGAATTTATTGATTTGGGGGCCCTAAGCAACTCCAGTTAGGGGGCAAGCAGTCTTAAAATGCACCATTTGTATTTTTATTTATTTTATTTTTTATATTTATTTTTATATTTATTTATTTATTTATTTATAGTGTTTTTCTCTTCTTTTGTATGTTTTAACCTATTGCAATCTCTATATTTTAAATGATTTGTCACCTTAAAATGAATTCACAACTAAAATAATTAACAAACTATTTTGTTTTTAAAACGAAACCTTTACCTGATTTGACTGCTGGACTGCTCCATGATTCAACAAATTTGTGTAGTTGTAATAATTATATTAATATTGTATTTGTTATACCCTTAGCATACACCAAAACAATGTTATATATAATTTCCAGGTTTAATTTATACTTCCAGGTATTTATTGGGGGCCCCCAGATTTCCTTGGTCCCTAAACAACCGCTTACCTCGCTTATTGGGTAAATCCACCCCTGCAAGTAGAGTATATATATATTAATATCATTTTTCTCTATGATTGTTAACGCTTTTCAACCCAGTATTACGATTTTTATGTATTTTTTGTTTTAATTTATGTGTATACATTTAATAACATCTTTATTATGTTTAATTTACAATCCAGATTTGGAAAAAAATCGATATCACTAGCTAACAAGGTGCCAATAGAAACTCTTTGTAAATTATATAACTATTCCATGCATAATTTTTCTTATAATTCAAATACTTTTTTATATGTTCATCTAACATATAACACCGATACAATACACTAACATTACAGCAGGAATGTATATGCTGTTACTAATATATTCCCTTTTATTTACATAAACGTCACATATTTTTCAATGCGGAAACAATAAGTACCCGGATAAACCACTACTACTGTACTTCCTCCAACATTCTGAAATGCACAATTGATGGAGACATTACTTTCAAATGAGGCCATGAGAAAGTATTTATGAATGCCAGCAAAGCAACACTGACTGGTCACAAGACACTATCCCACATGTAATATGTCCAAATTTTCCTCATATACCTATTTTTACAATATACACAAAGCACTTCAAATGTGGTATCTGCTCAGATGGTTCTGTGACTTCCAATTGTCTCGTATTTGATGTAAATGGGCACAATGAATGATATTGGAGATTTAAAATTCAGCTCGGCTCGCTTTAGGATTTCTGGGTTGTGAATGTGACCTCGCTGGACTAAGAAGTCATTGGCACTTTGTCATTCCTGCAGTCGATCATTAACATTCTAACACAAAGGCCATGTACACAGACTAAAAGGAATGTTTTTAAGAGGATTACCCACAGTTCTTGGCTCTTTGTGTTAAAGCGGCGTGTTATCGAGAGCCTTGTTATTGAGTTATTGAGTAAACTTGCTTATTCACCTAACAAGGCAAGAATAGCCTTTAAAAGCAGCTAGTAAAGTCTGACTAATGGAAAGGGATTCTGGATGGAATGGACTGATGCTAGTGTGTGTTTGGTGTGTGTTTATTTATAGCGAGACTTTAATGAGCGACTGTTTGAAGAGGTGGAATATGAGTTTGCAGAAGATGCTTGTGAACTGAATTTGAAAACTAATCAGATCTGGGAATCAAATCATACTGGTTTATTATTAATAATGAAAATACATTTATATTTATAAAGTTTATTATTTCTAAACATTTTAAGTAAAATCTCAAAGTGAAAAAAAAAACACGATGAAATGAAGCAAAAATACTTAAAATACCAACTAAGATTTATGATTTATGAAAGGTCATAACACTGAGGCTGGAGTAATGATATAATAATTACTATAAAGCTTTGACATCACAGGAATAAATTACATTAGTCATTCATTCATTTTCTTTCCGGCTTAGTCCCTTTATTACTCAGGGGTTGCCACAGCGGAATGAACCGCCAACTTATCCAGCATATGTTTTACGCAGTGGATGCCCTTCCAGCTGCAACCGATCACTGGGAAACATCCATAAACACTCATTTACACACATACACTATGGACTATTTAGCCTACCCAATTCACCTATACTGCATGTCTTTGGACTTGTGGGAGAAACCGGAGCACCCGGAGGAAACCCACGCGGACACAGGGAGAACATGCAAACTTCACACAGAAATGCCAAGATATATTAAAAAGAAAACACATTTAAATGGTAACATTAGCTTATAATATCACTGCTTTTACTGTATTTTGACCAAATAAATGCAGCTTTAGGAAGTCTAACATCAAACCAGCTTGACAGCATGCAAATGAAATGAGAATAACAATAATAATAATAATGATAATAATAATAATAATAACAATAATAATAATAATAATAATAATAATAATAAATAATTTGGTATATTTGAACACCTTAATCTACATGTCTTACCGCTACTAAATCCAAAACCACTGTTTCATTGCAATGACTGACAAATGGGGACACACAAGAAAAAAAGAAAGAAGGAAAAAGTATATTTGAAATATGTTAAAGTGGCTGAAATGCAACTCAGATAGCAATTAAAAAATTCTCTACCCTAATGAAAATATACCAGTTGAGATATGACATAATAGTTTTGCTAATTATACATTTAGACATTAAACAATCATTCAAATACTAGCTCTATAGTGACGTTTGTGAGATAGCGACGGTTTCTGCTGTGCTAACGTGAGCTGCAGATGTGAATGAATGGCGGAAGAAGGTAGTTCCTCATATAAAATGATTTTTAGGCACTCAGTGTTTGATTTTCTTTTTTATATACATATTATGCTATCAAACTGCTTATTAATGCAATATTACACTCGTAGCAGTGCGATATGGCTGTATATCATCACTGGTGGCACTCGAGCCAACGCAAGCCTGCCACCAGTGCCGATGTGCCACCTACTGGTGCGAGATATATATATTTTATTTATTTATTTATTTAAATTATTATAAATATTTTTTTATTAAAATGAATGTTTTCTTTTGCTAAATAAATGTGTCAAAGTTTAGAGCAGTTGTCTAAACGACAGCTTGACAATGTCTGCATAATCTTACCGCTTTCACTCAATAATCCGGCAAGTTTTCATGGAACGTGAATATGAATATGAATGAAATGATACGTGACATGTGAAAAGCTTAATCTACTGAATCACGAAGCTTTGTTTTGTTGTGGCGACTGACAAATAGGAATGTGAAAAACTACATTTCAAAAATACAAACAGTGGCTAAAGTACATACCAGAAATGATCATTTCAAATAACACATTCTCATACCTGTCAACATTGGGATGTGAAAATAAGGGATATGTCCACCATAATAATAAAGGATATATCTCCCCCCCTCTGTTCAAACACGCACACAAAACCCAGACTTTCTCTCTGCTCTAAAACGCGTGTACAGAATCCGTTTGAGAAACAGTGTCTATTTATCACTATGGAGCGAGTCAGCTGACAGCCAAGCATTGCTATATGACTGTTTCAAGTATTGCAAAGGAGATGCGATGGCACTAGTAATGAAAAGGAAGGAAATCACATGGTTTTTATATTTATTTCAAAGTGTGTTTAGGCCAAGTTCATGACTAAATAAAATGAAAGCACAGAACAGACTCTCATTTAAGAGCAATGGCGGCCCCTGGTGGTTCGGCGGTATGGATTGTGTATAGGGAGAAATACAGGAAAATACCTTTACGGGATAATAGCAGGATAGAACTGTAAAATATGGAAGAATCCCGGGAAAAATGGGAGGGTTGACAGGTATGCATTCTTATTTTGGAAACGATGCACATGCAATCTCAGAAATGTCAATTAAATTAGTGGAAAACACTACCAGTTCACGCATCAAATTTCAAATCAAATCTGGCCAGTGTTACGCACCCACATCAGACATGACCCTCTGATTATTATATTCCATATTGGCATCAGCAACCATCAAAATAATAGTGTAGTGGTTATTACTGTTCATCATGACAGTCATTTTCAGAACATCAACAACTACTTAGTGCTCCTCAAAAACTCATTCAGCTGTGTACACATGATGTTTTCCCCCAGAATCACCTGAAGTTTCTTGTATCATCATCCCTATCGCACACTCTTTTAGTCAGTGACAGAAGGTTTGGCTGCAAGTTGCGACTTGTTGGAGTCGGGCTTTAGTGACGGCGCCTGTCAGATGGCCGACTGAAGGAGAGAGCTTGTTCAGCAGACACATCATGCTCTAATGATCAGGAGATGACAATCAACAGAAGGCCTAACCGCACCATTTACCACAGCTAGAGAAAGACTGACTGATTCTGCAAGCAGGGAAAAAAATGCATGATAAAGGAGAAATAAATACCAGTGCCAGCTGTAAAGAAATGGGAATTGCTCTAAAACATTTACATTTATGCATTTAGCAGGCACTTTCAGTCAACGCTTTCTAAGCAGTTTGTCAAAGAGCCAATAATATTCGTTAAAAAGACAACAACAACAACATAAGAGTGAATGAGCTGCCACTCTTACATGCTCTTATAAATATGGCACGGCTTCTGAAGAATGCAAATATCTTTGACGCTGTAGAAGAAAATATATGGTAATTAACAGTTGGGAATGGCTTGTGATGCATGGGTGTTTTATGTTTATTTATGCTTTATGGGACCTTGATCGCTGCTCTGACAACTTTTGATATCGAAAAGTGTTACATATTGAGTAACCTTATTTTGGCCATGCTGGTGTGTATTGTTCCTGTGTGTTGTATCCTCCCTTATCTGTCTCTTTCTCTCTCTCCATATGAGCGGAGATCAGGTGCAGCTGTGAGAGGGGCGGCGCTTATTATAAAAGCACGCTGTTGCCGCTGTTTATCGAGTTCTCTTCCTGTTTCCCCTTGCTGTTGTGTGTGTGAGCAGATTGCTCTAAGTTCTCTGTGTGGCAGTGAAATCCTCCTGTCCGAAACCCTTTTTCCAAAGTTATCTGGTGAGATACTCTGCTAATTATGGTAATAGGACGGTAACTTGCAATAGTGGTGGCTGATTGTTTCTTTCCTGTCTGCAACCCTATTATGAAGTCATCTGGTGAGATACTCTGTTAAAAACGGTACTAGGACGGTATCCTGTGTTAGCTGTGGCTAATTAACCAATAGCTGTGGTTTATTTACTGCTGAATGATCTAAGGGAAGGCCCTTTTTCTTTTATCACGTTTTCTCCTGTTTATTGGATAGTTAAGGAGTGTAGAATTGTTATATTATTTGCATAACTTTATTTTTCGCTTGAGGTAAGAGATCCAATATTAGGTAGCGTACTTTTGTTTTGTTTGTTGTTTTGGCCTCTTCTTCCCTTACATTTAATTTTGATATTGGAAATATTTGTTTAATAAATCTGTTACCCTTTTGACAACTTCTGTGTGTGTGCTTGGGGAAGCAGGAACGGGGACTCCGGGTGACCTCTTTTAATAGACGGTCATCCTTAACCTTATGTGCGTAGCGCGATGCTTCCACTACGTAACACAAGTTTGACAGTGACTTTTTGTATAATCGTCTCTGGATGTTTTCAATGCAAACTGTGCTGATGTTGGAAAAAATAAATGATTGAGAAGAGAGAACTCAGTCCAGTCCAGTGTTGGTTAATCTGCATTTAAACAGCGTCTTCAAGAAGTCCACGAGTCTGCAAGAGTCTACAGGAGTCTCTTGCAGTCTTCAAGTTTATCACAAGTCTGTAAGCAAGTCTAAAATGAGTCTTTTAGGAGGAGGGGAGTGGCTAGGTGGAGATGACTAAACAAAGCATGTAAATGCAGTGTTGTTATCAGCAGGGTGAATTGCATTTCCTCAGCCCCGATCTCATCCACATATTAGTAGCATGAAAACAAAGTGTGCAAATGAAGCACTGGAGTCAGAACCCATCCTGCCACTTGACCAGCTTGAAAGTATCACCCAAAGACAAAGAGTAGTTTCATAGTGACCAAAGACATAAACATCACCCTACAATTTACCAGGGTCTTTTTGCTAGTTTCAACCAGGTGGAGGATTTATTTTCACATCCTGCGGCATGTTGTTTAAATAGCAAATGTACATTTTCCCTTCGATTTCCCCATTACGTGACATTTGCAAGAGTTCAGAGGGAACGTATGCTCATACTTTTTGGCTTTGCCCAGAGATCTCTGAGTTTTGGAAAAACATTTTTCAGTTTTATTCAAATGTTTTAGGAGAAAACATTAGTCCAAATAATGAATCAGCCCTGTTTGGATGCTTTGACCCTGTGTTAGCATGGTCACATAATCAGCAAATGTCTATTATGCTTGGTATGGTGGTGGCTAAAAGGGTTATCTTGATGGATTGGAAGTCCGCTTAACCACTTACTTTTCATAAATGGCTGACTGAAATGGTTGCTGCTCTTAAGCTTGAAAGAATTCGTTTTGGTAGGGCAGATGTTTCTAAAAAAGTTTGAAAAAAACTGGGGCCTCTTCATTGCTTATCTTTTTAAGAGTTGAAAGTAGGGCACTTGTGATTCAAGGGCAATTTTACTCTTACTTTTCCACTCCATTTTCAATGTTTTCAAGTAAAACTTAATGGTGTACAGTATTTACTCTATAAGGTACATGTTTAGATGGACTGGTGCTTGTTTTTTGTTTTGTTTAGTTTAGTTTTTTATTATTATTTCTTTGTTTTTGGGGCGTCACGGTGGCGCAGTGAGTAGGATGATCACCTCACAGCAAGAAGGTCGCTGATTTGAGCCTCAGCTGGGTCAGTTGGCATTTCTGTGTGGAGTTTGCATGTTCTCCCTGTGTTGGCGTGGGTTTTCTCCGAGTGCTTCGGTTTCCGGTTTTCATGTAGTATAGGGGAATTGGGTAGGCTAAATTGCCTGTAGTGTACTGTATGTGTGTGAATGAGTGTGTATAGATGTTTGCGACTGGAAGGGCATGTTCTGCGTAAATCATATGCTGGGTAAGTTGGCGGTTCATTCCACTGTGGCGATTCCAGATTAATAAAGGGACTAAGTTGAAAAGAAAATGAATGTATGTTTTTTTTAATTGTTTTAAGTTGTATTTGTGCACCAATGGGCATTAGCTGGTCTAAAAATGAGGTGTGTTAAGGCACATTGTTGATATGTTGTTGATTTGTGGCAGCTGAAATAGACCACACTATTGACCAGGTAAAAGCAGTTTATACTGTATGTCAATGTTGTGCTTTTTTAAAAGCATTCATTTGCTTTTTTTTTACAAGCAAAAGTAGTGATAGGCACCTAAAGATGGATCTACAACACGTGGCTTATTACACACACAGAGATCCACAGTACAAATAAATTAAACAAATTAAAGAATTAAAAATGACTTAAAAGATTTGTAAATGGATGGTATTGCTGAATTTTGGTCTGATATCATGACCTACTATTAACGTCTTATGACATTGTGTGCATGCTGGGCATTAACTAAATGCACTACAGAATGTTACGTTTACACACATACACAAATTACATGTAAATGCATCAGCTTTTAATACTCACTACTCTTGAGTACTTTTAAAAGGGCTACTTTTTACTCCTACTTTGAGTAATATTTACAACAGATACTTTTACTCTACTTGTACAACATTTTTAGGCAAGTAATGTTTTTTTTAACTTGAGTATGATTTTTCAGTACTCTTTCCACCACTGAATATAAATATAATTATAGATTTTTTTTTTTATCCTGTGTTGTAAAGAAAAAAATATAATTGTGTATGGATAGCATTGTCAATGCACCGAAATATCAGATTAAACCAAATTGATGGCATGATAATCGTAACCGAACCAAACCGTGAGACTAGTGTAGGTTAACACCTCTATTATTATGCACAACCCTTTTAGAACACGCACCAGGAGCAGACCATTTTTCTTAAAGTAGCAAAATTGGTTTCAGACTTGGCCCTAAGTGCACCTGCAGACCATGCTCTTAGATCGGTAAAACAGAGCCCCCAATCTTTAACCATTAAGCTAATCACACTTCAGAGACTTTCTAGCTGGTTATTGCCACTTGTGCACTTGGTGGTTAATTGCTTATGTAAAAATGCATTGGCTGAGATGATTAAATGTAAATGTATGTGCGAGTGTGTAGGCTTGTGAGACCGTGAGCGTTTTTCAACCCTTCACAGATATGAACGTAGCTGGATATCGCTGAAGCGCTGCATTTTCCAGATGACAGGCTGCGTTCAGTCAGAGAATAGAAAGAGATTAGGTCAACAGATGAGTGTTTGTGAAGCTCAAGGCTGCCTTGGGCCCATCTCTGATGAATCGCAAACAGAGAGACGAACGCGGAGAGGTAAAAGGTTAGACAGACGCTCTCGATGCCACTTGAAATATATCTCACATCCTCATAACACAGACAGACACATCAGCGTCGAGATAAGAAATGCAATTTTATGATGAAAACCTCACAAGCTCCAGCAGAAGTGTTAATATCAGTTAGTCAATGGTTATTATGACATCCTGAAACAGAAAAAAAGATGCCAGTTCATCTGAAAAAAGCAAGCACTTCTTATTTATACAGCTGTATAACTATTAGATGCAAGCTATTTTTTAAAGGTGCTGTTTGTAAGTTTTTGGCTCTTCTAAAGCATAAAAATACCATGTTTGCATAAATTTAAGAAACATGCTTTTCCATGTTGTCTGTGCCGGAATGCTGTCGGCAGTTTTTTTTGTCATTTTAACCTGCACAATGCCAGTTTAGCCAATTATATTTCAGCACCCTGGGTTGCCTCGGTGGAAAACAAAGCATGCGTCCGTGACCGAAATGCGACCTCCGGTGGACAGTAGCAGACTCTAAAACGAGATGCCGATTCAGAGTTCCACATGAGGTTATTATTCGGCAAATAATCTAAATATTACAAGCGTAAACATTAGGTGAGCAGGTTACATTGTAAGCACATGACCTAACAACACGCTTCGTGACGAGATACGCAGTGATGAGCAATTTGGCTGTTTGCACCAGATGAAACATGACAGGAATTTAAATACAGCCATTCAGAAGCACAGCTCTCACTCACGAAATGGTAAAGTTTATAATCTATTTAATACATATTAAACCTCTTTATTGTTATTAAATGTAAATGCTGAATCACTGTTATGTGTTTACTTCTGAAGTTAAATTTCAAAGGTTTATTTTATTTTCCAGATCTGAGGTGAACTATCTGCTGCTGCTTTCAGTATATGGCAATAAATGTCAAGTAAAATGACATTCAAACTCACATTATTAGCATTTAACACTGAATAAAGCACATGAGGTGTACCTGAGGTGATCATTGTCAGTTTTCTGTTGTTCACCTGTGAGAAATAGAAGCCGTTTCTAATATATCAATTCGAGGTGTTGGTTTGAGCAAAAACTCCTTTTAATATGGAGAATATTCCTTCTATAGGGTGCCGTTGCTTTTACTTAGAACACAGTTTAAAACCACTCACTCCTGTCCTCAAGCTGGCAACCTGCGCTTGCGTTTGTTTTGATCAAGAAGTGCAATACCTAGCTAAACCACTGGGTGTCAAACTTACATACTGCACCTTTAAGTAGGGGTGTAACTAAGTATTTTATACTGGTTTTACAGAAGTCCTTATTATTAGTCCATATTAAAGTTTTAATATTAATATCTATATACTATTCTATTTTATAATAGGACAAATAATGAAACATTGTAAATAAATCTGAAATTTAGGGAAGCTAAATAGTATAAATAAACCAAATAAAGATAACTCAAATAAATAAAAATAATAAACTGTAATAAACAATCGATCATATTTATAATATTTTATTTTGTGTATTAATATATTTTGTAAATTACAATATATAATATATTGGTAAAAATGAAAATAAATAAATAAATGTATATATAATTGAATATTTATATAATATTAGGTAGATTCATATGTCATTAAAAATTAGAATTATTATGAACAAATAAGGGCGTCACGGTGGCACAGTGGGTAGCACAATCTCTTCACAGCAAGAGGGTCCCTGGTTCGAGCCCCGGTTGGGTCAGTCTGCATTTCTGTGTGGAGTTTGCATGTTATCTCCGTGTTCGCCTGGGTTTCCTCTGGGTGCTTCGGATTCCCCCACAGTCCAAAGGCATGTGGTATGAAGGAATTGGATAACACTAAATAATCCGTAATGTATGTGTTTGAATGAGTGTGTTTGGATGTTTCCCAGTGAAGGTTTGCGGCTGGAAGGGCATATTAGCTAATATTCATGATTAGCATACATGTTGTGCATAAAAGGACGAATAAGAAAAACTGCAAGCAAATTAAAAAATGGAAATAATTAAACAACATTACTATTATTCAAAAATAAATGTTTATAACTTTTTTTATAAGTATTTTATGGTATATTCAAATATTTATAACTATAAATGCTGTCAATTGCTATCATTAACACTATTTCATAACAGTAAAACAAATCAAATAGTTTCAAACGAGCTTATGAGAAGAATAGGAAAAGTCTTTGTATAACCTTTGCTCTTTGGTATATGTCAACTAGGAGATTTTCATAATATGACAGGAAGAGTAACGAGCAAAATCAGAAGGTCAGGTCATCACAAAGGTTGGAGGAGAGCAGAAAATGGAATATTTATGGGTGAGGGCTGAACTTTCACATGCATTAAGACTTACTTTCACAAATTAATGGTGACTTACAAGGGAAATGAGGTCAAATCATGTTTGTAACCTGCATGTGAGAGTTTCCAGCTGAAATCTTGGAGAGATGGAACAAATGTAGCTGAAATTTCTGCATTAGCATTAAGAAACTGAACGGAAATCAGAATTAGGACCTCCAACTTTCTACATGTTCAGCCACACTTGGCGAATGTGGTTTGTTGGCTTCCACAAACCTTTTCAAACCATCCAAAGTTGTTTTAAAAGCTTGAAAGGATTAATGTTGCTAACATGCTTCTAGTACAAATTAGCCTGTTGATACCATTTCTGGTATGGTAACACAAATAACATGCTGTTTACCGGAAGTATCATGCTGTTAACACAATTTAAGGTGTTTCAAGCATGTTGCTCACATGTTTCTCACACAAATTAGCACTAGCATGACTGAGCATGTTGTAAACATGTTGCTAGGATGAATTGGCATATTGTTAAACAAGAATTAACATGTTTCTAGCATTGTTTAGCAGAAACTAACAAATTCCTAGCATAAATTAACACATTGCTAACATGTTTCTAAAATGAACTACCGTTTTGCTACCATGTTGTTATCACCAATTAACAGGTTGCTAGAATTTTTCTATTTAGAATTGGCATGAAGAAACAAGTTATTGTGCTTTAACAAGTTGTTAGCATGTTTCTAAAACAAATTAACATATTGTTTGCATGAATTAGCACATTAGCTGCATGTTTCTAACATGATTACTTTGCTGCAAGCATGAATTAGCTTGTTGTTATGGCAAATTAACATGTTGCTAGCATGTTTCTATTGAGAATTAGGATGAATAATTGCTAGCAAGTTTCATGATTATCAAGTTGCTAGCATGTTTCTAAAACAAATATATTGTTAGCATGAATTAGCACACTGTTAACACATTAGCTTTATGTATCTAACATGAATTAGCGTGTTATTAACACATTAGCTGCATGGATTAAACATGAAATACTCTATTAACATGTTGCTGGCATGTTTCTATTGTGAATTAGCGTGAAGAATTCCTAGAATGAATTAGCAAGTTTTCATGATTTAGCAAGTTGCTAGCATCCTTCTAAAACAATATATTGTTAGCATGAATTAGCACAATGTTAACACATTATTTGCATGCTTTTAACATGAATTACAATGCTGTCAGCATGAATTAGCTGGCTATCACAAATTAACATGTTGCTAGCTTGTTTCTATTATTAACTAGCATAAAGAATTGCTAGCATGAATTAGCAAGTTTTTTTTAAATTAATGTATTGTTAGCATGAAAAAGTGTGTTGGTAACACATTAGCAGCAAGTTTTTAACATGAATTACTATGTAGCAAGTATGAGTTAGCATGTTGCTATCACAAATGAACATGTTGCTAGCACGTTTCAAGTACAAACGAACATGCTGCTAACATGTTTGCAGAATGAAATTACAAAAAATACATATTTTGATTATTCAAGTGTTCGTCTATTCTGTCTATTATACTTCAAGCTGGTCTTTGTGCAGGCACTGGCGTGTTTACTAGCGAACCAGAGCATCTCATTAGGAAGTGAACAGCGAGAGCATCAATGACTGAATTCTCCACTCTTCTGACCGCGAATCTTCATGGATCATTTGATCAGCACTGGGTAATTGGCTCTATCCTTCATGCTCTCTGAATTTACCTTTCAGCTCAAGGCAATCTTTAATAGTCCAAAAAGGGCAAGAGGAACTCAGCAAGATGTCGAAGACGATTACTGTAATAAAGGTCACTGTTTTTGTTTAGGATTTGTACATTTATATTTTCAATCGCAACAAGCAGTACAGCAGAGAAAGAGAGTTTTTGGTCATTTTAGCATTATTACCACTTTTGCTATTTAACCAAAACCAAACATTTTGATTACACAAAATAATGAATTCAGCATCTTAACGGTTCCTAGTGAGTCTAAGATGACGCTGAGACACTCAAAAGTTATTTTCAGACACTTACCAGGTCAGTTTTGGTCAGTTCCTGAAAATCGGAGGCATAATAC
Organism: Danio albolineatus; assembly: GCA_903798035.1. Taxonomy (NCBI): domain Eukaryota; kingdom Metazoa; phylum Chordata; class Actinopteri; order Cypriniformes; family Danionidae; genus Danio; species Danio albolineatus. The sequence continues at coordinate 3,208,514 of CAIGQQ010002949.1, read as the reverse complement.
GAAGGAGTTTTGCTGAAGCTGTTGCTCTCGCTGGGAGGTTTGTTTGGCTGGGCATGCTGGCGGTAAGTGGCACTTTTAGGAGTCCAGCAAAAAAGGTTGATGGATTCGCGAACACATCGTTCAATGTCGATCTCTGAAAGCAAAACAACAACAAGAGAGAAAATAGTCACTCTATGAATTGAAGTCTGAAAAGTTTATCCAAGTCTGCGATTATTTGAAAACTGGCAGTCAAATTACAGTTACATCACAGAAGTATTATAGATTATCAAAATAACTATTTATTTACTCATCAATTAATGTAAGCTGTGATGGTCAAGTAATATAAATTAAAATTCTTTAACTATTTTTATACCAACATATTGCTGCAAACAAGTGGTCTAAATCAGGGGTTTTCAAACTTTTTAATCTCGGGGACCCCCAAATATGATGATTCCTTGCGGGGGACCCCTTTGCCGGTCCAAACACAACTCCTGATGTTTGAAATAGTCAGTCGATTTCTCTGCCTCATTGGGATGTTTCTGCTGTAGATGGTGCTTGAGCTTGGATGGTTTCATGCATTCGTTGGAGAGAATCTCTTTACAAAGAACACATTGGGGTCTATCGACTCCTTGCTTTAACATGCAGGTAAATCCAAACGCAATGTAAGATTTGTCATATTTTCTGGTTTTTGCCTTAGCGTTCGCCAAGTCAAATTTGCATACTGCTTGCGGGAGCGGGATTCTTTAAAAATCTTTCCATCATGTGTCCTGCACTTACAGCCGCTAATTGCTCCATGCAACTATGCAAAACGTTAAAGAACGCAAAGGATTTTGGAATAAGCACATTACAATTAAGTAACCCCTTATTTAAATCATAAAATTAAATGTGTGTATATATATATATATATATATATATATATATATATATATATATATATTCCATGGTCTGTTGAAATACTTGATTCTGATTGGCTGGGGGGTGTGGTATATTTTGTTGAAACGCACAGGTAGTTCCAGTCAGTTTTGATCACAGTTCGAAATAAATTTGCTTCTCCCAAACGTTTACAGTTACTATAGCAACTGGCATGTGCTGTGCATGAAACCATCGAGGGCTATTAATGGCGGACGGGAAATCCTCAAAATTAGGAAAATACTCATAAACTATGCTCCGAATTTAAGTTTTGAGAGTTTTTCAAGCGAGAATATAGTTATTTTAAAGGCAAATCGGCCGTTTGTGTGTATGAAAAGCGCTTCTTTAAAAATTTTGAAAGCTCCAGGCGGTCAGCGGCAGCTCAGCGAAAGGCTCCCCCCCAGAGGGAAGCTTCATGTCGGCCAGACCATCAAGACCCACGACTGGATCTAATCTCCTGCATCTCTGTTGTTAAAACGGGATATATAATTAACCTTTGCTGTATCTAACGGTCAGTCTCTGGACATTTGAACCTATAATTTGTTCTGAGGTGTTTTTGACCGATCGCAAGTAAGTTTCATAATGAATTTATGACCGTAAACAATGTAATATCACACTGATCCTGCGTGTTTGGCTGATTGCTTTTGTTTTAAAGAAGATAAATAAAGCAGAATGTTCTCCGACCTGTTCTGATATGTTTTTCATTATGCAAACTTTACCTATATTTAACAGCCGAATAGTATCTGGATGCAGCCTTTATGATGCAAGCTGAGATTGCATCACTCAGCGAGTGACATCACTGTGACGGTTAGGGTTAGGGGTGGGGTTAGATGAGCACATTAAAAAGCATTGGATGCAGCTCAGATTGCACTGCACCAGGTCTGCATCCAGACCCCTCTCGATATTTTTGACACGTATTTATTTGATATGGCACCTTTTATACGATTTGTATGTTTATTATGAAATATACTATATACTATATACTATAACCTTCTTTACAATCTACATTGTAAAAGCGCTATACAAATAAAGGTGAATTAAATTGAATTTAATATAAATCGCGGACATTCCGCTATACTGTACATTAGGTATGCCAGGTATGTAAAGGTAATGTTCAGGGGGAAAAAAAAGCTATTATACAGATCCTCCCTCGTCAGAGAAGTGGTAGAAAGACAAAAGAAACATGTGACTGGGGACTCGAAACACTCCAGGTAAAATTAAATAAATAAAGCAGAATGTTCTCCTACTTTACCCGATATGTGTTTCTTTTCCTAAATTTCCCTCCATATTTAACAGCAGCGATTTCTAAAAATGGGCCCTGGCTGCTTTCTCTTCATAATACGCATTCCTTAAGCGTATTTAATTGATATGGTTCTTTTTATTAGTATAATATTAATATTGTATGTTCATTATGAAATGTAAATCATAGCTCAGCTTTCGCAGTATTAATGTTAAGAGATAAACAAACAGATCCTCCCTCATCCCCTCAGCACGCACATGCGCGCGCTCTCTCTCTCTCTGCCTGTCAGTCTGACACAGCTGATTCAGTGGAGGGACTAGAAAATCGAACAATTAAAAACGGACAAAAATTCGGACAAATATTGCCCAGCAAAGAGAAAACCTAGTTTAAATATAGGCCTACCTTGGCAACAGACCATGGAATAAGTGGGATAATCAACGGGATAATCAATATAGATATACAGATTTGGTCATTAATAATTTTAGGATTGGAAAAACAAATCTCATAAATCATTTTTTTTTCTGCCAAGTTTTTCGCGGACCCCCTAGCGCCCTCTTGCGGCCCACCAGGGGTCTGTGGACCCCAGTTTGAAAACCCCTGGTCTAAATGATGATATTCTTACTTGACATTGGGAAGACACTACCTGACTAAAGTCTTGAAGCCTATTCAAGTTTTAGGAATAACAAACAATAACTTCAGAATCAGAAGTGGTTTATATGAAAGACAAAGGCCTCTAGATTATGTTTATTTTACCATAATAAAATATGATCATGTCTTGATTTTTCATTATTTAATTAGGACAGTAAGGTCTGACTTTGCTGAGACAAAAGTCTTGTCACTTAACAGAAATAATGTACAGTATAGAATATGCTGCTGTGGAAAAAGAATGAATAATGTGTATGACTCCCATGACCTTGAGAGGACTGCATCCAATAATCTCTGCAATGACTCAAATAACTTATTAATAAAGTCATCTGGAATGGCAAAGAAAGCGTTCTTGCAGGACTCCCAGAGATCATCAAGATTATTTGGATTCATCCTCAATGCCTCCTCCTTCATCTTACCCCAAACATGCTCAACAATGTTCATGTCTGGTGACTGGGCTGGCCAATCCTGGAGCACCTTGACCTTCTTTGTTTTCAGGATCTTTAATGTGGAGGCTTAAAGTATGAGAAAGAGCACTATCCTGCTAATGAATTTGCCCTCTCCTGTGGTTTGTAATATAATGGGCAGCACCAAAGTCATGACACCTCAGGATGTTGATGTTGCTATCCACTCTGTAGGTCTCTCTCACACCCACATACTGAATGTAACCCCAAACCATGATTTTTCCTTCACCAAACACAACTGATAGACGGGTTCCAGTAGGTCTTCTGCAGTATTTGTGATGATTGGGATGCAGTTCAACAGAGGATTCATTAGAAAAATCCACATTCTGTTACTTTTCCTAATGATCAACTAGAAGTCAAGTTAGTCTGTTTTTCTTACAACTGGGATTGACGACAAGACTTCTGTCAGGTAGTTTATTATTAGTCATTTAAATAATAAAAAAAATTATATTATTACTGAAAACAGATACACTCTAAAAATATTTTAATATAAAAACATTTGTAATACTTTTGTTTAAGAAACAATTCTAAATATTAAACCATACTGGCTGTTTATTAGTACTCTTAAATCATGATTTTATTTTACACCCCAATCCTACTCAATATCTAAATCCTCTACTATTACTAATTGTTAAAAAGCCTCTAATTATTTGTTTATTGAGCTATTCGTCATAGGTAATGGTTTGTTAACTGTTCAATAAAATGGTGACTAAAATTCTTACTGCCTTAATTTTTTTTAGTTCAATCATGTTAACTTTGCTAGTCATCTTAACTTAGATCAGTCAAGCAAACTAAAAATATTAAGCTAAAGACGCTGTAAAATAAAAATAAAATCAATTTTGGATGTTAGTACGGGTATGTAAGAATATCTATAAGTCTGTGTGCTTCAAAAAAAAAAAAAAAAACAGAATTAGCATTAAGAAGATAAAAGCATCAAATCTTCCAATGAAATGCTCTCTAGTATCTGACGTGTCCAGTCCGCTTCAATACGCTTTTGCCATATGCACTTGAGCTCAAATACACTCACTGGCAGAGTGAAAAATGAAAAATGACATGCTATGGGATGTTTTTTTTAAAGGGGAAGGAGTTACTCTTGACCGCCCCGCCCAATCTTTATGTTACACTTCAAGTTACGTCACACATTGAACCAAAAGTACACATTTTAAAGCAATTCAGACCTTTAAACCTTATATACGGAATCTTTTTTGGAGCGATTGAAATATCTCAAGAGCATTAAAAACAACAACGTCATGCTCGCTCATTCGCCAAAAACCACAGGAGAATCACAGACTGCCTAACTTCCTCCTAATTAACCTTGGACGACATTAGAAAGTGTCTCCGGAGAGCCTTCGCTTCAACTGATCCACTGACTCTCTGCCAAAGCCTCCGTCAGACCCAAACAAAATTTAGTGAAGACATCAACACTTGATTCACACTCTCACAAGGAGCAAAACAAGAGAAGAGGAGATTCTGCAGCTTCCTTCAAAGGCAAAGCCAACTCTCTTGAGCCGCGTGCCTTAAACCGAAGATTAAAGTAACAGGGATACAAACAATTCAGGAATCCTCTCCTTGCAATCTTGCCCGCTTCCAATCCTGTTAGTGACGAAAAAAAAAAAAAGTATCCCTAATGAAGTGCTTTAGCGTGCTTGGCCTACTATTCAAATCAAGCCGAGTGTGACAGCTGCATTTTATTTAAGAGGATGTGATCTGAATCCTGGATTAGAAGCGCTGGACTTGCACAGCAGGATTGTGATTACTGTTCTCTATAGCTGGAAAAGGCCAGAGAAAGAGTGTGAGATACTGAGAAAGGCCCGTTCCGTTCACACCAAAGAAACTCTTTTGTTGATAAACTTGTGTGGTCAGTGGCTGGACAAGTTCTTTCACATATCTACTTCATTTGCATGCTTTGTTTAGCCATCTTCAGGTGGCGAGGGAGCATGGCCGAGAGCTGCGGGAACGAAACGAGGCCTGAAACAGGTGTTTCACACACCTGCCTCGAATCCCACGGAGTGAGCTCTGGACTAATAGAGGAGGAACGATGGCAGAGGAGGACGAGAGAGGACTGTGCACGGACATTTTGTTTTACTTTTACTTTTAGTTTGACGACAGTCTCCATGAGGAGCTGCCGTCTGTTTGTTTTATTTTCTTATTAGAATGATTTAAAACTTCGTCGGTTCTCCGACGCCTCCTTCCCGGTGGTCGTGAACTTCATCACAGTGGGATTCGAGGCAGGTGTGCGCCACAGGTGTTTCTCATCTGGAGGGCCTCGTTTTGTTCCCATGGCTCGCGGCCACACTCCACCTTTAGGCATAGACTGATTTCACGTGGCCGCCATTTGAGACAATGAAATCGAGGCTTCGGTGGGAAGATACCCAGAAGTATCGCCTGAGTCACACAGGAATGTTGTGTACCTGGCAGTATGTCTTATCAGTAAAAAAAAAAGTGACACATTTTTATACTTTCACTGCCTTCCGGCTGTCCCGAAGGTCCGTTCTGAATGAATAGTGAAAATAAAACGCGATATCAGATCTCATTTTCAGCCAAGTTAAGGGAAATGGCTAGTTAGCTAACATTTTCTTTCCAAAACACGTTTTAGATGCCATTTATCAAACTCAAGTTAATGAACTGCTTCTTTCACTATATTAGACTCGTCATGATACAAAATTTCAGTTCTGAAATGTAAAAAAAAACTCAGTTTCCCGTGAACATTTAAGGCACTGTTGATGGCGTTATCAAACACCGCTGATTTGCCATTGTGTTCACGTGCTCAACAGAAATTACTGTGATTGGCCGTGACGGTCATCAGTTCACTGCACTTGCGGCACTTCACTGATGTTTACTGAGTGCAAACACAGACGAGAGATCGGCTGATGAATCGACTGATCTTCACGGCTTTAAAACGATCCAGTGTCCGCGTATCTGTGTTTGCAATCTTTGAAGAGCAGTTAAATAATGACCTTCACTGCTGATCGTTGAGCACTGGTGAATACTGTAGCAAATCAACTGTTTATGAACGCGCTCAGCAGCGCTTAAATGTTAACAGGAAATGGACGTTTTTAAAACTTTATTACCGGGACAACACTATTACAGACAAAATGAAGGTAACAGTATGATAACAGTACACTGGATGGAAGAAGGATCTCCAAAGGTGGCTCAGTGGATTCAGAGATTTAAACAGGTCTTTGTAATGAAAAAAAAGGACCGCATGTCTACAAATGAAGATATTTTTCTGAAGAGGTGGAAAGTATTTAGATATGTATATTTAGACATTACTTAACCTATTACCAATGTAATTTGAGATAACTACAATGTAACACAATGTAACTTGATGTACAAATGTTTCCCCTGAAAAGTAATTAGGATGGCAGTACCCTTTATTTATGTATTTACTTTGTATTATTTTTCTTAGTTTATTTTTAAAAAATATTATTGTTGTAATATTTTTTATGTGTTCTCTAATCTGTAAGGAGTTAAATTGTTGGGGAAGGGGTTGTTCTGGAAGAAAAAAACAATATAAAAAAATCATAAATAAAAAGTAAAAAAAGGGCTTAATTAGGCAAGTTAGAGTAATTAGGCAAGTCATTGTAGAACAGTGGTTTGTTCTGTAGACAATTGAAAAATAAAAGTACAAAAAAAATTTAAAACTGCTTTCATTTTAGCCGAAATAAAACAATTAAGACTTTCTATGGAAGAAAAAATATTATAGTAAATACTGTGAAAATTCGGGTGACACAGTGGCGCAGTAGGTAGGGCTGTCGCCTCACAGCAAGAAGGTCGCTGGTTTGAACCTCAGCTGGGTCAGTCAGCATTTCTGTGTGGAGTTTGCCGTGTTCACGTGGGTTTCCTCCGGGTGCTCTGGTTTCCCCCTCAAGTCCAAAAACTTGTGGTATAGGTGAATTGGGTAGGCTAAATTGTCCGTAGTGTATGTGCGCGAATGAGAATGTATGGATGTTTCCCAGAGATCAATGCGTAAAACAAAACGCTGGATAAGTTGGCGGTTTATTCTGCTGTGGCAACCCCGGATTAATAAAGGGACTAAGCCGAAAAGAAAATGAATGAATGACTGTGAAAAATCCATGCTACTAAACATAATTTGAGAAATATATAAAAAAAAGAAATTCACAGCAGGGCTTATAATTTTGACTTGAACTGTATATCTTGTCAACTTCTTATGCTGAATGTCCATGCATTTAGCAGCAAAGTCAAAAGCAATAATGCAAAAACTGTGCATTTCACCAAAAAGGTGACAATCTTGCCTCCCTGGAACTGCTATTTGTATGGCACACGGAGCTTCTGTCTATGTGATGTGTTTCAAATCTATCTACTACGAGGCTTCATTCCAGTTTAGATGGCAAGCAAGGCTCTGGAACCGAGACAGGAGGAGGAGGAGGATGAATGCAAACAGCATGAGAGATGAGTCTCCAATCAGTCCATGCATTAAAGACTGAGACAGATGATCCGCCTCTCCTCCAAAAGAATCACCTCCCCGTCCCTCCTTCAACTGACCCAAATCTACAAGCAGAGATGAGCAACGACAGACGGGGTCTGGAGGTTCCAGACACTCGCCGATCATAATTACGGTGCTTCGTCACCTCTGCCTTAACTCTAATACAACACCATCCCAATCACAGAGATCAAGAGCTGCTTCACGGTGTACATTAGGAGTGGGACAGTTCTCAAAATTGTCAGTTCTGTAGTCACGTTTTTTGGTTTGATTCCGTTTACATTGTTAATAAAAAGAAACATTTACATTTAAAAGCTATTAAGGAACACCATACAACACTTTCTGGCTAAATTAATTTCCTCAATTATTTCAATTCAAGTTACCCCTGAAACATGTGCTTTTGGTTTATTTCCTGTACGCTTTTGTAATTAGCGAGTTATCAAACTAAAGTGATTGATGTGTCTTGTTATTGCAAGACATTTGACAGCACTCTATTGGACGAATATAGAAAGTCCATCTATTGACCACTGGTTGAAAGATTGGTCACATTACTGTACATTGCACTGGAAAGACTTACCAACAGTATTGACCTTATTCCGCCCAGCCCACTTTTAATACTTCGCTCTTTCGAATTTTGCCATCCAACTTCCGGTACACTGACACAGTATATCAGATGACTATTTCGGAAAGTCATTACATTCTAGATATAGTTAGCTGTAATTTCATAAAAATGGCATATAATGCTAGTTCAGTAAATGTTTTGAGCTGGGAGTACGGTGAAACCTCCCTGCAACCATCAGATGGTCTCATATTGCCCCATCCATCGTTCCCGTCAATGTGGGTAGACGACATGAGCCAGAGGTAACTTACAGGGATATTTTTAATTACTTTGTCCTGTCACTAGGAGTAGATGGAGCGTTTATGAAGACTTATAAAAGTATCGAGGCCTATCAATATTTACATAGTGGGAAAGTTGGTGGTGTTCTATTACACAGTGAGGGGGATTTTGCCTTTTTAAAAGCAAATGTGCACCCCAGCTAGTCGAGCAGTCCATGCCACTCAGTGTGCGTGCAACTTAGTAAGCAGGGATCAGAGGAGACTACAGGATGTTTTTGCATCGCTGGTTTAGGAAGGTCCTGTAGCCACGCAGCCTTTATATAATGGAAGGCAAGTAAATATATAAATAAATAGTAATATCCGGTAAGGTCTGTGTTAACATGTGTAAGCCATAAATGTAAACAGTGTGCTAACGTATTTGTGTAATAATACACAGCTGCTGACTCGGTTACCATTAGCAGACTAAGTATCTGGTCAAATCTCTTCATTTGTGAGGTATTGAGCTTATTCTTCAATGCGGAAGTGCGTTCGTTTGTGCGATTGTTTTAGAACTTTCGATTCAGTCGCCTATGGGAGAAATTACTATTAATGGTCAAACTATTCACTCTACAAGCAAGTGTTTGCCTGACTATACAGACAAAATAGAATAATATAATGAGAAAACATCAGTTTGCAACATCAAGCAGCAAAACGAGCTGTTTTTAATGTCTAAAAATGAATGGAAGTGAATGAGAGTGGAATTCTCAAGACAAAAAGACTCAAATGGCTGCACCCGCTCATACACGGAAAATAAGGTCAATAAGGGGCAAACAAAAAGACAACTATTAAATTTTGTATCTGTTTATACAGATTCTGAAACTAAACCAAACACTGCCGCAAACAACAATTACCTCTCACTCTGTAGATTGATTGGATCATATGTGTATTTTTGTATGCAGAAATGTATTATATTCTTTTATTTGGGCATGGGCGTTCCCATCTTGAGTTTGCTTAGGTACCTGAGTTTGCTTGGTTAACAATTATGGTGATATTCACACATGCATATTTGCCAAGTAGGATGCAATTCTGGATTAACATCTATGTTGATCGTGGAACATCATTTTTGTTCGAAAATGTAATCCCTACCTATTCCCTACTCCTAAACCCAACCATAACTGTCAATTATTCCCAAAATCTGAGAATAGTTGGATAACAATCATGTATATGTGCATAAATCTAACCGTAAGCCTAAACTTAACATAAACTAAAAGAGTGCCCCTTAATTCTGATTGGCTGATTGGAATGTTGTTCCAGGATCAACATAGATGTTAACCCAGGAACATGTCCTGCTTGGTAAAATCAGGTAAGGGGTGATATTCACAGAGAGCGAATGAGTTTACGTGCTGCTGAAAGTAAACACTGTCCAGAGAAAACACTAAATATAATTGGAATCAGTACATGCTTAATTACAAAGATGATCAAGAAAAAAAATGTGTACTCTGACGTTGGTATAATGTTAATGTTGTTTTTGTGCGTTTACATAGATGAATATGGCCAGGGTGTAAACGCACAGTACAGTTACAATCTTATACCCACATTATATCATTATGATAACATGATATTGTTACCTTAAACACATCTGTTTAGCTGTGCCTTTACTCAATGAGCACTGTGCTTCGTCCGACACATCGCACTATTGTGTCTTTCTTTTCTTTTTCATTCTTTTATAACTTGTCTTAACTCATTTTAATCTGTTTTTATCTGTTTTTTTATTATTTGTTTTTATTTTCTTATACTTCAATTTTATTTCTGTTTATGTAAAGCACTTTGAATTGCCACTGTGTATGAAATGTGCTATATAAATAAACTTGCCTTGCCTAAGTGATTTCCTAAAGATAAATCAAATAAAAAAACACCAAAAGTTCCTAAATAACAAAAAATATTGCAACTGGAATAACTACAGCAGTCGCGATCGTCGATCTCATATGAAGTAAGAGTTCGCGATTACACATGATACCCATTTCTTAGGGGTACATTTTGAAGCCTTTCCTCTTCACACTCAGTTTTAAGGGCCAAGGGAAAGGGGAAGGGTAGAAGTACAAAAATAGAACTGGGATTGAGCCTCATGCCGAGTTCAGACTGCATGATTTTAGTCCCGATTTTGACTCGCAGACAGATTTTGAGAAATCACCGACAAATGCCTGAAATCACAGGCAAATTTGAGCGAGTGACAATCACACAATATGAACTATCAAAGACGCGTTCTGAGAGAATCGGCGTGCTGAATATCTGGAGCTCTCGGCGATTCAAATCATGCTGTGTGAAATGTGTTTTGACTGAAAGTAACATCTGCGATTGCCTACAGCCAATGAGAGAGCAGCATTCACTAGTGTGGCTACCTGCAGGCCAGCGGGAGGTTGAGGGAGAAGTTAAAAGCGCTCATTTTCAGTTTATGCAAACCCATAAAATGGAGGGAAAATTAGTGTAAATTTGGCATAAGCTCCCGTGTCTGTTTGACGTGTCATGTGAGCAATATTACAACCTAACCTGGTCAAAAAATAAAAAAAGTTGAGGAGAAAATGCTAATTCCCTTCAAAGCCAGGTGAGCAAATATGTACATTTTCTACCCCATTAAAGGCTTCTTTCTCGTTATGTAGTTAACAACCAAAGATATACTATGTGTTTTTGGGTGTGAGACATAGTTTGGACAAAGTTGTCGGTGATTCTTCCTATTTTGAAGTCATGCAGTGTGAAACTCCCTGTCGCCGATCCATCTTGCAGTGTAAATAAAGCAGCGACAAAATGCTAGCCCAGATAGTCATGCAGTGTGAAAACATCTGTGACACGACTGCTTTGAAAATCATGCAGTCTGAATTCGGCATTAGCCAACCTGTTATATAAGGGTATTCTGTTTTAGCTACAAGCAATTCCATCTATATGTTGAAGCGCAAGAACATGCTGAATAAAAAAAGAGAGTATTGGATTTCTGCCTGGAACCACCCTATCCCTAGTGTAAATGTGCATGTGCCATGTTTAATCCAGAACGTTCTTCAATCCCAGACCCAACAGACTGGCATGGGAGAAACCAGTAAAGATATTCAGTCACATCGCATGAATGTTGCATGACACACCAGCATCTTCCAGCACAGTTTTCCCAGTGAAGCCTAGACAAACGAGTGACAGATCGGGCTGTGCATTCCACATTTCATCCTCATAAACAGAGCTTTCGCCACAGTGTTCTTTAATACTTTTCACACGGCATTAAGCAGACAGGCATGAAGGAGTAGTAAAACGGGATGAAAACTAAAAGCCAGACTACAAAATCCTACTGACGTCATACATGGCATAAATCAGACATCTGCAGGATGTGAAACAGACATTATCACTGTGATGGCAATACCTGTTACACCTGTATTTTAGTGTAAACAGTGGTTATTGTCATGGGAGATCGTTGGAAGGGTAAATAACTGCGGTTAAAATACTTCTCCATCTTAACATGTTACCAGTGTGCTACAAAACAAATGCTAACAGTGTGCTAAATCAAACCAGTTATACTATTATAGTACCTAAGCATACTAGCAATGTCTTACAACATGCTAGCAGTGCTTACTGCTCACTGCGCTATATGATAGAAGAAACAGGCCAGCAGTGTTAGACATGCTAACATGCTAAGTTTAGAAGCCTCATAAACCTATTAGCTGTGCAATAAATGATGCTAGAAATGTGTTAAATAATGTTAGAAGCACGTAAACAATGTCAAAATGTGTTAGCAGCAGTGCGTTTAGCAACGTTAACCTACTAGCAATGTTTTTAAACATGTCAGCGGTGGAGTAAACTATGCTTTACACATGCTATCAATGCGCTAAATGACATTAGAAATGTGCCCATTGTTTTCAAACATACTCATAGGGCTAGAAATATGCTAGTCTTGTAAAATGGGTTAGCTTTTATAAGAAGCTTTGTCAGAAACATGCTAGTAATGTTTAAAACACTTTAAATAGTGTGCTGAATCATGTAAGCAGTGTGTTAAAACATGCTAGAAATATGTTAGCAACCTGCTAAAACATACTAACAAGTGTTACTAGTGTGTTAACTAACGATAACAGTTTTCTAATAACATCAGCCCTACAAACCACTAAGCAATGTATATATTTGAGCAACAAACATAAAAATGTTGATCTTAAGTTGAAATACCTTGCTTGAACATTTATAATACAGTTTAAAATCGAATGGCTTAAGTTGCTAGTGTGCTTCTATGGTAATTTAAAACAATGCTATCCTTTTAGCAGGTTCTTAGCATATTTTAATATATGTGAGCTTTGTTCTGTCATTTGTTACACATATCATGTAGCATTATAGAATATTAATACAAAATATGAAGAAATAAATATAAAAGAAGTATCAATCCAGAACTGTTGCATAAATACACTACCCTCTCTTACAGGCATTAAAGAGCCCCTATTATGGCTTTTAAATGCGATTGTGAGATCGCAATCCACGGCCTTTTGCCATTGCTATGGCCATCGTCAGCTGTTCCTATACACATGCGGCGGTCAAGTTTCACAATAGTTCAGCTTTTGCCACTGTGTGGATTAATACTGAACGTGTGTCATTGTTAAGAATAGCAATATGTTGGTGTTAACCTGCACTGCTTTAATGCACCCCTGCATTGGGCTCAAACATACACTCTGCACTCTGACTACTTCAACAATGCTAATAAGCCATGGTGGACAGTTCTCCCCGTCTCACGCTGAATGCAGTCGACCAATCTCAATAGACTGGGTCTTCGGACCAATCAGTGCAGATTAGAATCATGCTAAAGAGGGGTTTGGGAACAAATTAATTGCTCAACGAACCATAGGGGAGTCGCTGGAATAATTAGGAAAAAGTAATGCATATTATAAGACAATGAAAGTGTTTTTCGACCTTGCATGCATATCAGACTGTTGTTGAAGACCCCCAAAACCAAAATATGACCATTTTAATGCATAATAGGGGCTCTTTAATATCAGAACAACCCTAATATTGTATGTCTGTCTTACACTGAGCAGCACCCGCAGACACATGGCTTCTCTTGACAGAATGGATTAATGTTAGCGTGTCCATTCAGAGTCTACAAAATAATGACAAAGTGAAAAGACTCTGAATCTGCACCATTTAACACCTACTGGTTCGTGAATGCATTTCATCACTGACATCCTTTTCCAACCCAGTATGCAGAATGCATAAAAGAGGAAATAAAAAATGGCCTTGTCAAAGATTATTGCAGTTAGCTAAAAACCTCTTTATGAGGGAATAAAAAAAAAAAAGACTAGGGATAAAAATCGACCTTTGTGAACTTTTCCCAATGAATGCAGCTAGCTATTGTGATATAAAAATGAAAGGTATGTCTGCACTTCTGGGCAAAACAAAACATGCAATCTCTCTATGGCTTAATCAGTAACCTGCGTGAGAGAGTAAAAATGAAAAAGTCTAACGTGTTATTAACAAGTTGAGACGTTTGTGTACGGGAGGCAGGAATTACAAGGCACAGATTCACCAGCTCTATATTTAGTGCTAATAGTGAGTAAAGTAAATAGAGTCATGTAGCGACAAGCGGGTCAAACTAACATGTTTAGACGGAGGAATGTGATGACTGCTTAAAATATCAATAGAGAAGTGTCTTATTTAATGCTGCTGGAATGGGATTCTGGCATGGGCATAAATTAATAATGCACTATAAAGTGTACAGTGTAAAAGGAGGTTCTGGGGAAGCAATATAACTAAAGCGGTTTCTCCACGGCAAGACCCTTTATTACGTGCTTGTACTTGGGATCAGAGGTTTAAACAAACTTTAGACTCTAACTTAAAAATCTTGTCATCTTTAATTCTTTCCAAACTCCTTTACTACGTATTCGGTAAAACACAAAACGGGACGTTCTGAGGAGTGTGACTGTTGATTTTCCATTCAATTAACAATAAATGTTGACCAAAGCTGTAAACTATGCCAGTACTATTATATATTATGCAAAAATAAATGCATTAAGAATAAATTATCATAAATATTATGGCTAAAAGGAATGGTGTACTATATTAAAATTATACAGTCATACAAGGTTCAATCAAGAATCTAGAATCACTCAATTGATTCAAATCGAGGAATCAGCTCATCTTGTTTTCAGATGTATGATTCAGTTCATTCAGTTCTTGGGTTAAGTTGGTGAAATTTTTGGGTTAAATTTTCCCTTTTTCATTTTTCTTGGGTTCATCTGATCTAGTTCATTTAATTCTCCAGTTCATTTTACTCCATTCAGTTCTTGGTTTCAACCAATTCAATTGTTGGTATCAGTTAATCCAATTCTTAAGCAAATTCTTTAGGTGATCCAATTCAGTTCAGTTGAATTCACTCAATTGATTCAGCTCTTGAGTTCAGTTGATGCAGTTCTTGAGTTGATGTGGTTCATTCACTTCTTGGGTTCATTTTTATCCCATTCAGTTCAGTTGGCCCAGTTCTTGTAATCAGTTCATTCAGTTATTGTGTAAATTGACCCAGTGTTTGGGTTCAGTTTAGTAGATTCATTTCTTGAATTGAATTAATGCCATGTTTTGGTTCAGTTCATTCAGGTATTGGATTCAGATGATCCATTTTATTATTGTTGTTCTATTCTTGGGTGGATTTAGTTCATTTGGTTCTCGGGTTCAGTTAATTTCATTCAGTTCTTGGGTTAACTCAATCCAGTTCTAGGCTTTAGTTGATCTAGTTAAGCTAATTATTGGGGTGATCCAGTTAATTCAGTTCTCTGATTCAGTTCAGTTTAATCCATTTAATTAATTTAGCTCTTGGGTTCAGTTGATCCAGTTCTTGAGTTCAATTCTTGAGTTGAGCCGGTTCATTTACTTGAATTCAACTTAGTTCAGATGACCCAGTTCTTGGAATCAGTTCATTCAGTTATTGTGTAAATTGACCTGGTGATTGGGTTTAATTAAATTAATTAATTTCTTGAATTGAATTGATGCCATGTTTTGGTTCAGTTCATTCAGGTATTGGATTCAGATGATCCATTTTATTGTTGTTGTTCAATTCTTGGGTGGATTCAGTTCATTTGGTTCTTGGGTTCAGTTAAATCTATTCAGTTCTTGGGTTAACTCAACCCAGTTCTAGGCTTTAGTTGATCTAGTTAAGCTAATTATTGGGGTGATCCAGTTCATTCAGTTCTACGATTCTGTTCAGTTTAATCCATTGAATTGATTCAACTCTTGGGTTCAGTTGATCCAGTTCTTGAGTTTAATTCTTGAGTTGAGCCGGTTCATTTACTTGAATTCAATTCAGTTCAGTTGACCCAGTTTTTGGAATCAGTTCATTCACTTATTGTATAAATTGACCTGGTGTTTGGGTTTAGTTTAGTTGATTAATTTCTTGAATTGAATTGATGCCATGCTTTGGTTCAGTTCATTCAGTTATTGAATTCAACTGATCCATTTTATTGTTGTTGTTGTTCAACTCTTCAGTGGATTCAGTTCATTTGATTCTTGGGTTCAGTTAAATCTATTCAGTTTTTGGGTTTACTCAATCCAGTTCTAGGGTTC
>CAIGQQ010002949.1:3178005-3192441 GCA_903798035.1 Danio albolineatus | reverse complement strand
ATTGGATTCAACTGATTCTTTTTTTTTTTTAATTCTTGGGTTGATTTGGTTCATTTGATTCTTGGGTTCATGTAATTCAATTTAGTTCTTGGGTTCACTCAATCCAGTGCTGGCCTTCAGTTGATCCAGTTAAGCTAATTCTTGGGGTGATCCAGTTCATTGAGTTTAATTAATTCAATTGATTCAGCTCTTAGGCTTAGGTGATCCAGTTCTTAAGTTCAATTCTTGAGTTGAGCTGTTTCCTTTTATCCAGTTATGGCGTTTAGTTGATCTTGGAATCCTGTGTAATTATTTTCACAAATTTAGTTGATTCATTTCTTGAATTTAATCGATTCAGTTCTTTGGTTGAGTTCATTCAGAGCTTTCAGTTGATTAGGCTTTTGAGTTCACTTCGCTCAGTCATAGTGATAAACATGACCATTGTCATTATAACATCCTAAACTTCAGTTTGTTTAGCGTTAAAAGGAAGTGCTTGGCTTTAGACACTTGGACTATGATGCAAATGGATGACTGATACTCTCATCATAAAATTTTGCAGTTAAATTATTCCCCACGTAGCAATGCCACGTTAGTTAAAAATAACTAACATTGATTCATGAATCTTTTAGCTGAATGATGGCTGGATTTCCAAATGTATCAAATATGGAGGAACAAGTGCTTCTGATTACTACTGGTGTGGAAAATTGGCAATAGTTAAAGAGACCACATTTTCAAAATATCCACGTCCTTCTTTAAATCTACTGATACCAACAGGCTTAGAGACTGGGTTGAAAAAAAATGCATTAAACCTGCAAAACGGTGAATTCAACATCTGTGCGTGCTTGAGTCCGTAGGTGCTTGACTGCAGAGAATCGAGAGGAAACTGGTAAGCAGCAAAATATTTTACCTATAAAAGGAGTTTTCTTCCTGCGACTTTCATGTGGCTTGCCAGCAAAAAGAACAGAACTATGAAATCCCTAAATCTCAGCGCTATCGACCCTGCACCCTGTTTGGATACAGCGGTCTCCTTCTTCCAACGGCTTTTAAATGTTTAATGTCACTCTCTCCTCTGCGACCAGGAAATAGCCATTTTAAACGAGAGATTTAGAGACAAACGAAGCGAAACTATCTCAAGATGCGAGATAACAGCCCACATCATGGACACCTGCCAAGAGGTTCAGTAACTGTAGAGGCAGACGCAAGGCAAATCAAGGTATTTGAGGCATGCACTGAGTGTGGCTCGACTATGGAGCCAGATCAGTCCCAAACATAATACATTTCTAAAAACTAAAATCATTTGCAATGTGAATTACAATGCAGACAATTACATTTGAGAGGGTCACAGCTGTAATTTCTTCCACCACACGCTGTCCAGTATGGAGTCAGATTAGTCTCAAATATAATACATTTACTAAATTTTATTTTGAATTCAAAACACAATTCATTGATACACAAATACAATTCGCAAATTGAAAACAATGTGTGAATTCACAAATAAAAATCAAATATTTCCCCAAACAAAATGGATGTGTGTATTTAGGAATAGTATTTTGAATTCACAAATTGTGATTTGAATTTTACGAATTGGATTGGTGTATTTACGAATTGTATTTTGAATTTACGAATTGTTCTGTGTTTTTTTATCAATTGTGTTTTGAATTTACAAATTGTTGTGTGTTTTTATAAATTAGATTGGTGTATTTATGAATTGTGTTTAAAATTTATGAATTGTGTTTTGCGTTTTTACGAATTGTGTTTTGCGTATTTACGAATTATGTTTTGAATTTACGAATTAGATTTTTGTTTTCACATATTGTTTTATTGTTATGAATTGTGTTTTGAATTTACGAATTAGATTTTTGTTTTCACGTATTGTGTTTTGAATTTACGATTTGTGCTTAGCTATTTATGAATTTTGTTTTGAATTCACAAATTAGAGTTTTGTTTTTTGTATTGATTCATATTTATGAATTGTGTTTTGAATTTACGAATCGGATTTGCGTATTTACGCATTGTGTTTTGAATTTACGCGTTGGATTTGCACATTTAAGAATTGTTTTGCGTATTTACGAATTATGTTTTAAATCCACGAATTAGAGTTTTGTTTTGTATTGTGTTTTATATTTATGAATTGTGCTTTGTATTTTTATGAATTGTGTTTTAAATGTATGAATTGTATTTCCGCATTGTGTTTTGAATGTACGTGTTGGATTCGCATATTGATAATTGTGTTTTGAATTTACAAACTGCATTTGCATATTTACAAATTGTGTTTCACGTATTTATAAATTGTATTTTGAATTTAGAAACTGTGTTTTGTGTTTTTATAAACTGTGTAGGGGCGACATGGTGGCTCAGTGGTTTGCACTGTCGCCTCACAGCAAGAAGTTTGTTAGTTCGAGTCCTGGCTGAGACAGTTGGCATTTCTGGGTGGAGTCTGCATGTTCTCCCTGTGTTGGCGTTGGTTTCCTCCAGGTGCTCCGATTTCCCCCACAGTCCAAAAACATGCTCTGTAAGTGAATTGGGTAAGCAAAATTGGCTGTAGTGTATGAGTGTGTGAATGCAAAAGTTTATGGGTGTTTTCCAGAACTGGGTTGTGGCTGGAAGAGCATCCGTTGCATAAAACATATACTGGAACAGTTGGCGGTTCATTCCACTGTGGTGACCCCTGATGAATAAGGGACTAAGCCGAAGGATGAATAAATTAATGAATTTTGTAAATGTGAATTGTGTATGAATATTATTTTGTAAATGTGTTATTTCTGAGACTGATCTGGCTCCATACTCGACAGCATGCGGTGGAAGAAATGACAGCCGTGACCTTCTCGAACATAAGTGTCTGCGCGTTCATCCACGTTCGCCAGGAACTCCCGCCCCACGCCGTGTTAATTACACTGCTGTCACAATTACAGACAGAAAAGAGAAGGGATGCCAATCCCTGGAGACCTCCGTTCAACCTGCGAATAAAAAAGCCCCATCCTCTGCTTCAAAAGCAAAACTTTCAAAGGAGTTTAATTCTCTGAGTGCTTCAGTGTTTGTGGATTTTTCACAGCATAATGCTACTAGTCAGTAAGCTGACAAAATGCTTCTTTGAAACAAATTCCCTGTTTTGTGAATACAGATGCTCTGCATATGCCCAAAAAACCCCAGGCAACATTTTCACACTTCCCCGGAGAAAAATAATATGACATGTTTGTGAATAATTCTCTCTAAGTTTTTCTCTGATGCATAAAATCCTACCTAGGAAACTAGCTGAGCTTTGTAAAAGTACTGCGGGAGTACCACGGTACAGTCAGTGCAGATGACAAAACTATGGTCTATCAACAAGTCACTGTATTATGCGATTTGTTTTCTGCAGAGAATAAGAGATTGCCATGCGCAGTACCACTGACTCATTCTGTTTAATGTTCACCTTGTGTCTATGCTGTCGAATGCGAAACCAAACATTAAAATGTATTGACCTGATAATGAAAACTGACACAGAGATGGACTCCGAAAATGATCAGAGTACTATGATAATACTATGAATACAGAATACTGTACTACAGATATAGGGACACTGGAACGTTTTAAAGCCACGAAGATCAGCCGGTCTGTTTATGAGCTGACATACAAGCGATCAGCTGATAAATCAACTGATCTTCATGACTTTAAAACGCTCCAGTGTCCCTGTATCTGTGTTTACACTAAATAAACAGTGGTGAGTTCGGTAAACTGATGACCTTCATGGGCAATCAAAGTCGCTTCTGTTGAGCATGCGCCCAAATGTTAGCAGGAAATTGACCTTTTTCAGAAATCTCAGTACCGACTGATATCAAATTCCAATATCCAATATTCCAAGTAGCACAGACTAAAATAACTGGAATACACTTGTTCAATCAGTTAAATAATTAAGAATATTTTATAGAAATGCCCAGATGGTTCAAACCATTTTTATTTTCTTAAAGTGAACGATTGGTGTTATATTCAGTATGATTATTAGTTATTATAAAACAGGGGAGTTGTATTTTAAATCATTATATTTTGATGTATACAATACTCAAATAAAGAAAAACTAAAACTAATCTGAAAATAATGATGATGTCTCAACATTTCATATATTCATTAAATATTTTTTTTTAATTACTGTAGAGACATTTTAAAAAGATATACTTGAACTTTGATTCATTGACACTTTTACAGATGTTCTTAAAAACAATTGACATTTTAAAAGATTATTCTCATTTATCTAAAACCATACACAGTAGTTTGTCCAGGCTAAAAGGCAGATCATCAGGTAACTATCGATAAATGGAGAGTTAATCTCTTATTAAAAAAATGTTATTGTAAAGGATGATCATTAAACCATATTAACAAAAATAACTGCAAGCAAAAGAAAGCAGGTAAAAAACATTCTGTGTGCGATAATGAAAGGATGATCACATGCAAGCGGTTAATGTTAGGTCCAGTATTAATCGTTCAAAGAATGGTAAAGCAAAAGCGGCAACAGCTGCTGCCTACTGTACACAAGATCTGGAGATCGCTTGAAAGCAGCACGCTTTTTTCCAATCTATTTTGAAGAGAAACGATTGCACCAGTTGCGTTTACAGGCATGGTTGTTCTCTGCAAGCAAAGAGGAGTTAAGCACTCACATGCTTCACATTAACTGATGTTGTAAGCGAGGATCGCCCCTGTCTCACAGCGCACCTGATCATCCTCTCATTCGGTATTCACCTGCTTTCTTTTGCTTGTGGAACAAATTTTAATCGTGTTGCTTCTAGATTTTAAGAGCACATTTGCAAACGGACTTAAACTAACATTCTAATCTGGATGAGGCAACGCTGGCAATTTGAAAATTATTTTCAACCAGCCAAAGTGGCTAGTGGCGGTGTCTGTCTCAACTGCCACAGCTGAAATCTACACGCATTAGGCAGGCTGGTGGGTGTTAATGTCAAGCCCTGTTAAAATGATTAACTTTAAAATTAATGTCTTAAAAAGCATTTGAGGTAATAAATCGCAGATATTACAAAACATGAGACCAAACATCATATGCAGCACTGTTTTTAAAGACATTCTATAAGAAACATCCAACTTATGTTAATTTATGTTAGATATAAATATTAAAAAATCTCTTTTCATAACAACTAATGCAGGATGGTTGATACGATGGACGTCAAAAGTAATGCAGTCCATTTATTTTGAACAAAAAACAATTTGATAAAACCCAAAGTTAGTTAATGGTCCTGTGAAGTGCTTTAAATCTGTATCTTTATATGAAATTTGCCGTAATTTCAACTGAAACACAAAGACAGGGCAGGACAAGGTATAGCTCCTTCCCCGTCTTTTGTTTTCATCACAGCTCTGCTGGTGAAAGTGGTTGAGCATCAAATGAAAAGCAAATGAGAGGGGCTGTTGCTAGATCGGAACTGATTGCGGCCGGAAGTTAAAGACATTTTCTTGTATTATTTATTAAATTATTATTTTTTATTTTTATAAATTATTTTATTAAAAATCCACCCATCCCCCCCGCCTCCTAAACCCAACCGTCACAGTAACGTAACAACAGTAGTTATACCAAGTATTATTTATGTTTTACATTAAATTACCCAATAAATTGTATTTTTGAACGTCTACGCCCACCCCAACCCTAAATCCAAACGTCACAGTAACTTAATAACAGTAGTTGTACTGAGTATTATTTATGTTATCTTTTAAATTACCCAACAAATTGTATTTTTGAACACCTACCCCAACCCCAATCTAAACTCAATCGTCACAGTACTGTAAAATATTAATTATTGATATACAGTGTCATAAAAAAATGCAGCTATATTGATGAACATATCGCGCTTCCAGCCGGCCACATATCCAGTCTAGACTTTACCGATGAGAAGCTTCTTGAAGAGGGCAGGGCATGTCACATACTAGAGAGCATCTGATTGGTCAGAAGATTTAATGAAAAACTGAAGTATGCAAAAAAATCAGTTGGGGGAAGTGACAAACAGCAAACTTTGGGATTTTATATCAGCTTTATATCTTCTAATGCAAATTTTGTTACTGTTTAGAAGCACACCAGATAAAAGATAATGCTTAAAACTAACATACTAATTTTGAATTGTGAGTAAACAAGAACTAACAATGAACACCTTTGTTTTTATTAACTAACAATGATAAAGCTGAATATGTTTTTAGTGAATGCATTAACTAATAGGTCATTATTTTAAAGTGTTAGCCCTATTTCTCATAATTCGTAAGGAAATATCCTCATTTTAAAGGTCAACAGCATGACGCTGAATGTCAGAATACTTCTAGAGCCCAGTAGATTACCATGATGTAACACTGACTAACAGGTTTTGGCACTGTCTGACAGCTGAAAAACAGCACTACTAGTTAATCTGGCTGCAGGAAGTGATCAAACTCAGCCCACGGTTCATCCGCTGCCAACCAGTAACTGATGGAGGAACGTCCTGTAAAATTTCTGAAGCTATTTCCAGTCTTGTCAGTGACAGATGCTTATTAGCCACTTGTAGTCAGATCCTCTTTTTGTCAAAATGTGATTTGTGCTTGGCTTCCAGCTGGATCTTTGTCTCCTGACAGGACGGAGTAATGGTGTGTCTCATGGGCTGCTGTGTCTATGGCGCATTTCTCTGTGATTACTGGTGCGGTGCTTTTTTTTTGCTGATGTTAAAGCTTATTTGGTTCGAATTTAGCTTTTGCTTTGGCCTTTTCTAATTTTTTGCCTTGTAGATAAAGCATTAAGACCACCTGACAGAGTTAAGTATCTTGCAAAAATCACACGTCTCTCAATGCCAAAACTAGACTCGGCAAATTGTATAATACAGGGCAAATAGGGCAAAAACAGCCACCAACAGTACATTAAGGAGAAAAAATTTTAATCTTAAGGCTGATTTATACTTCTGCGTCATGCCCCGGCGCAGCCTGCGCGTTGTCGCTGTGGCCGTCGCCGTCGCGCACCTCTCAAAAAATGTAACTACACATCGAAACGACACGTAGCGCAAGCCCTGTGATTGGCCGGCTTATCAAGCTGACGAGTGTGGGCGAGGGTGAGAGCCGCGTGAGCCCGATAGAGCGAGTGTTTACAAGTGTCGAGTCCTGTGAAGGAGCTCTAGATGGAAACTGTTGTTTTGTGTTTACCTTATGATTAAAGTTGTTGCTCATCCGCCAGTTCCCACCTCAAAATGAGCGAGTTTGAGCCACTTGTACATTAAGGTATCGTTCAGAAAAAACAAAACACCAGCGAAGAAACTCGACACAGAGGAACATAAACACCTCACTGGCTATGTTTCCATCCAAAATGCGAGTTTGCATGTTCTCCCCGTGGTTGCGTGGGTTTCCTCCGGGTACTCCGGTTTCCCCCACAAGTCCAAAGACATGTGGTACAGGTGAATTGGGTAGGCTAAATTGTCCGTAGTGTATGAGTGGGAATGAAACTCGACACAGAGGAACATAAACACCTCATTGGCTATGTTTCCATCCAAAATGCGAATGAACTTTATGCGCAAAACTGGATTATCCCATAAAAATAAAGCAGCGTTTCCATCCAATGAGTCAAAGTGGACAAAATCGTCACTTCCTGATTAACTGGCGCCAAATATAAACAGTAAAAATGTAATTTGCTGCAGTAGGAGAAGCTGTGTCAATCTTTTTGTTCATTTAATAAACGACTTGTGTCTCAGAAGGCAATCCTGACACGCAGTGAACGCACGGTGGCGTTTGAAGGTGTCAGACGCGGAGCACAGACGCTCCTGATTCTGGAGGTCATTACTAATATAATAACACAACTACTTAAGCGGTTTTAGAATGACCAAAACAACATTTCAGATGTTTTACGATGTGCTCAGCCTGCTGGTTTGTCCATTTACATACATTTTTATCATCACATGATCACTTATAACAAAATCACATGACCTTTATTTAATGCACATACTGGAATTTATGCGGTAAAAGTTTTTCCATCGCAGTTTATGCGCATCTTTTCTTATCGAATAAAACGTTTATCCTACTCAGTTATGCTCATACATTTTTTATGCGCATTTTCAACATTTATGCGCATCATGGCGTTTCCATCAACCGTTTTTTATGCGCATATCCAAAATGCGAATAAAAATTGCTGGATTTG
The DNA here is from genome assembly GCA_903798035.1 of Danio albolineatus. Lineage (NCBI taxonomy): Eukaryota > Metazoa > Chordata > Actinopteri > Cypriniformes > Danionidae > Danio > Danio albolineatus. Next base: position 3,184,343 of record CAIGQQ010002949.1, on the reverse strand, counting down.
CAGTGATCACACACAGAAGTATAAACCAGGCTTTATTCTGCACAAAAACTAACAATGCATCAAAGGCAATGTACTAATCTTTTATTTATTGTGAAATTAAATATCGTTCTTATAAAATATGTATAAGCTATCTGATTTTTTGTTTTTACAACATGTCTTGTTTATTTCATGTAAAAAAAACTGGACTAGGATGGAAAAGCAATACGAGCTTCATGCATATCTATGGCCAATTAAATATGAATAAGACATTTGAAAGCCTGCTTTCCTGTTTTTCCCTACAAATCTTGTTTTAACATGCACACACAAAAACACACACCTCACTATCAAAACATCCGAGTGTTTTGACCCAAGAAGCACAGCAACAAGTTTGAGGAATTCTGCTTTCAACTACCGTAGCAGCAGCAGCATATTTTCCACATTATTTTGGGAGGTAATCCCAGCATTGTGTGCTTGAGTGTACACACCATCAGCACTCCTGCAGTGCTGAATGCTCTCAGCTAATTCCCTCACATTAGCCTCAATCATCGTCCATCACTCCAGCCACACCGCATGGGCTCTATGTTGACAGCGACCTCAGGGATTCACGGAGAGCAGATGCCAGAGGAAGAGCAGAGGCATCCCCAACCCATCAGGCCAGAACACCACACGCAAAAAACCACAAACTTATCCTGAGCATATCGCAAACAAGTCTCAACTGAGGCTTATGAGGCGTCCAGAGGCTTATGGGAATAAAGCGCATTGTTTGACAGAGGTGTGTGCAACCACAGGAGTGTGCATCATTTTGCTGTCGCCATGGTTGGAATAATAGCAGACATTCCAAGCCTGCAGGATTTTTATGGCTTAATTTTTTATTAAATTATTTAAATTATCAACATACAAAATTACAAGACATCATGTGAATTTTTTATTGTTTCATTACGGGAGATTTTTTCCATTATTTTTAATCATAATACTTTTAACAACTAATTACTAGGTCCACACAGAATCTGCGCGCACTGAAATCCGCAGATTTATGCAGATTTTTAGCCCATCATTAAGTCTGTGTATTTACTTGTGTCAATTTATATATATTCAGTTTTTTAATTAATTTCACTAATAATATTGTGATATAATTAATAATTTAATAGTAATATTAAAATGTTCATCTGATGTACCATACAGTTTGTAAAGTAAAATTTTCTGTCTTAAATATTATATGGCAAACTTGCTTTGTTTACCAAATAAATGGATCTGATTGCATTGTAAACATTAAATAAATAAAAGGGGCGCCACGGTGGCGTAGTGAGTAGCACGTTCGCCTCACAGCAAGAAGGTCGCTGGTTCGATCCCCGGCTAGGCCAGTTGGCATTTCTGTGTGGAGTTTGCATGTTCTTCCCGTGGTTGCGTGGGTTTCCTCTGGGTGCTCTGGTTTCCCCCACAGTCCAAAGACATGCGGTACAGGTGAATTGGGTAAGCTAAATTGTCCATAGTGTATGTGTGTGAATGAGAATGTATAAATGTGTTTCCCAGAGATGGGTTGTGGCTGGAAGGGCTGGAAGTTGTCGGTTCAATCCGCTGTGGCGACCCCGGATTAATAAAGGGACTAAGCCGAAAAGAAAATGAATGAATGAATGAAAACATTAAATAAAAGTTAACAAGGTATTATTTTTTTATTTTAAATTAAAAAAACGTTTTTGTTTTTCCGCATAAATTCTGAGATTTTTTACAAAATTCTCTGCAGAAAGAGAAAATGTACGCAGATTCTGTCTGGCCCTACTAATTACTAATAAGTAATTTTTATGCTAATTTGTAATTTCTCTTAAAAATATTTCTTAAAGAGGCTAATAATATTGACCTAGCATGACTTTTGATTCAGCCAAATAAAAAATAAGTTAATTAATAAAATAAAGTAAATTTTTAAAAAATAATAGACTTTCAACAGAAGAAATAAAAACCAGTGGAAATGTTGTGAAAATGTCCATGGTCTGTTAAACATCACTTGGGAAAATTTTTGAAAAATAATCTGAATAATTTTATATGATTTTATTTTTTTTATTATAAAAAACTTCCTTGATGTGTAACAATTGAATAAAACCTTTTTTTAATATAATTTTGTACAAAAAAAAAAAAACTTTTCAATTTAAAAACAAAAATCTTTAAGTATTCATTTATATAATCCTTTAGCTATTGATTCCATAAACCTGTAATTTCATGATAAAAAAAACTGCGCTACAGGCATTTTACTGCACTATTTGTGCAAATTAGTGGACTCAAAAGTTTTTAGGTGTAACAGCAACTTTATAAAATATAAAAAATGTTTGACAAAAATCACGATAACCCATTCAAAAAGTGGGATTTAACTTGAAGAAATGTAATTCTCAAAGTCATATTAATTATAATAACTTTACTTATTAAAGGTGCTGTATGTAAGTTTTTGACTCTTCTAAAGCATAAAAACACCATAATATGTTTGCAGATGTTTAAGAAACATGCTAAGTGAAAATACTTGTTTACCTGAAAAATAATGCTGAAGTCAGATAATCTGCTTTGAAAATGTGTTTTCCGTGCCGGAACGCTGTCTTTGCTTTGGTCATTACATATGTACATTTGTTTTGGTCATATTACATTCATTTATTCATTCAGAAAGGCTCTGAAAGCATGTGTCCGTGACCGAAATGCGACCTCCGGTGGACAGTAGCAGACTCCAAATAGAACATTATTAACATTATTAAATGTGGATGCTGAATCACTCAAATATGTGTTTAGTTCTAAAGTGCAGTTTCAAATGGTTTATTTTATTTTCAAGATTCAAGTTTATTTTATTTTCAGGGTGTAATGCCATTTTGTGCACACTTAAATGCAAAAAAAATAAATAAATAAAAATCACAATCTGTTATGCTTACATATTGAATTCTCAACAACTTGGCCCTTGTGAATGAGGTTTAACCAAACTCCATAGCAACAGTTTGTTGGGTCAGAGATGCTCATGACAACTGTTTCTGCAACTACAAACTTTAGGACTTGCCAGGGGAAAAAAAAAGCATACTGAGATGAAAATGTGTGAAAATGCATGTTTGTGATGCTTACCAGGCAGGTCAGAGAACAGCAGTATGCATTCATTGAAGCCGTTGGCCAGCAGACGGTCTCTCAGCTGCTGTAAGATAGCTACACCGATGCAGAAGGGGAACGAGGAGTTTCCCAAAAGCAGAGTGTCCCACAGGTGGAAGATCTTGTGCAGGGGAAACACGTCTGCCAAGGAAATGAGACAAGAAATGACTTCCTGTGGGTGCAGTTTGAGCTTTTGCACTGCAACAGCTGCACATCAACAGGCCATCTGCATCCAAACTGGAAACTGGAACTGGAAATATCCATGTTTACAGGCAGTTAAAGATGATTTTAATTACATTATTTAAGAAAAAAAAGAAATAATAATAATAATAAATATATGAATGGATTGTTCACTTTGAACAACAACAGCACAACAGTAGCAGTGGTTGTATTATTAATATTATTAACATAAATATCATTTTTTTTAAACATTATTTTCCAGTTTGATATTTTCAAATAGAGTCTCCTGAAATATTTGTAATAATTTAAATTTTTTACAATGTTCCTGCAATTCATAATACAGTTTTATTGCTGTTGCTGTTGTTATTGCTGTTACCACATTTACCACAAAAAAGGTAAATTAAAGCATTAAAGTAAATATTATTTACGTCAGAATTAAACACATTCTTAGTTAAGTTATAGTTAGTTAGATACTTTATTAATCTCAAAATAAATTCAGTATTATTATTAGCAAGAATGTTAATACTAAAGTAAAAAAATTAAATTATATATTTAAAATTATTATTATTATTATTATTATTATTATTATTATTATGTGTACCACAATACTGCACCTTTTTGTTTCAGTGACTATATATTATTGATTTATTATTATGTATTATTAAATAAATCAGTGCTCATTATTTTTTTATTATTACATTCTTTTGCATTTATCAACATCAACAATGCAAACAGAACATTTAAAATTATACATGATAAATATGCAAATATGCCTTATGATACAATGCAGAATTAGCCCATCAAGGCAATTTAGTATTATTATTATTATTACTATTATTATTATTAGCAAAATAATACTAAAACAAAATTTATATTATTTTAAAAAATATTATTATTATTATTATTATTATTATTATTATTATTATTACTAGCAAAATACTTAAAAATAAAAATTGATAGTATTTTAAAAAATTATCATTATTGTTATTATTATTATTATTAATATTATTATAGTGCTTAATATTTATTTTTAACTTATTAAGTATTATTTAATGTATTATTATGTATAATTAAATAATTCAGTGCTTATTATTTATTATTATGCATTTATCAACATCAAACAATGCAATCAGAACATTTAAAATTATACATAATATGCAAATATGCTTTAATTAGTCCATCAAGGCAATTAAGTATTATTATTATTATTATTAGCAAAATAATACTACTAAAATAAAAAATAGATTTTTTAAAAAGTATTATTATTATTTCTGTGCTCATTATTTATTATTATGTATTTTTATTACTATATATTATTAAATAAATCAGTGCTCATTATTTATTATTATGCATTTATAAACATCAAACAATGCAATCAGAACATTTAAAATTATGCATAATATGTTAATATGCTTTATGATACAATACAGAATTAGTCCATGAAGACAATTCAATATTATTATTGTTAGCAAAAATATGAATACAGAAATAAAAATTATTACTATTATTATTATTATTATTATTATTATTATTATTACTATTATTATGTGTACCACAATACTGCACCTTTACAGTAGTTTTGATGATTTTCTCCAGCCCTTAATAGCTATTATTATTATTAAACTTATTATTACACAGAAGGAAATAGGAAGGTAATATTATCCACAACATCATCCAGACACCTACAGTCAGCACGACTCATTACTTACGTGTGAACATTGTAAGGAACCATGGGATCGCGTACAGCTGAAAGAAAAAGAGACAAAGAATGTTCACTGCAGCGCACAAAAAAGCCATTTCTACATGAGCAACAATGTGATTAATACATGAACAAACAGCACGGGCCCTTTCATAATTCCCAATAAAGCAGCTCAGTGATTGTTCAATTCATCAGAGGGAGGTGTACTTGTGATTCAGGCATGTGTGTGTGAGAGACGAGAAGACGTGTGTGGGAGTGTAATGAACGTCTCCCTGCAGCACCTGTTCCAACACTCCTCTTTCCCCACATGGTTCTGCTCGGCTGGGATGTTTAATCCATTTTGGCCGCTTGATTGGTGGTTTGGCCTCTGAGGGCTTTGGGCAGAAATGAGAGGACAGGGTCTCTCCTGCTAAAGGGTGTGTTTCCGAAAACCACAGTTGTCAGATCTTATTCACGCAAGGCTGCTTGAATTTAATTAAAAATACAGTAAATAGTAGTACTTCTCTTAAATAGTGGACAAGAAGAGGCTTCGTTTACAGGATCATATTCAAATAATAAAGCATACAAACTCTAGCAGTCTAGTAGTCTGCTGCTACACATTTTATTTATTCTTTTTTTTTGTATGATATAAAAGCTGTATTATTTATTTTCTTTGGAAACTCAAACAGAATTTTCATTGGATGTATGATTTGAAGTCTTGTCTGTCAGCCTGCTTATGTTTTCAGTGATATTTCAGCCTGATCTCATGAGAAAAGCATTTTACGTTTTGCCAGTTTAGTGGCTTATTCAAATGACTTCAGTCAGTATGAGTTCAGTCATAAAAAAATGTATGGTTTAAAAAAGGAGGCGTGGCACCCAACCCCACTCCTAAACCGTCATTGGGTGATGAGGAAATCGTAGTAAATTGTACGAATTAGATCGTAGGAATTAATACGACTAACTCATAAGCCATACGAATTCATACGCCACTAAATCAAAAGTTACAAATTGCCGCGAGATGGCGTTGGATATGTAAGGATGAAAATTATTATATGCATTTGTTTATATGGCAGAACATGTGTTTTTCACCAAAGAGGGCTCACACAAATTCCTAATGAAATCAGGAACTGCTTTGTGGACTGTGGGGGTTTGATGATGTAGTCACATGTTAATTGGTCAGTTTGAATGTCTCAGTATTTAGGTTTTGGCCACATGGTCAAGAAATGTACAAATAGGTGGGTAAACTCTATTAAGGTAAGCTCTGTCTCTTTCTTCTCCGGCTCTGCCCCTTCTCTCGTCTCCTGCTCTGGCTCTCTATCTCTCTCCCTCCCCCCCTCTCTCTCTCCCTCTCTCTCTCTCTCTCTCTCTCTCTCTCTCTCTCTCTCTCTCTCTC